>JASANA010008304.1:0-37667 GCA_030248095.1 Ptycholaimellus sp. GST1_10
CAAATCTTTCACTACTCCCACTTTCACCTGCGCAACGATCGTAGGCACTGTAAACCGTTCCGCAGAGCGAACAGCTCGCCGTAGCAGCCGAGTTCACAGTCTCACTTTCGCCGTCAACCGCCGGTGCGAGCTGAGTTTGCCTTTCTGAATTGTGCGAGCAGTTTTTTCAGCTAAAATGTGGAGCGGCAAATTTGACTACCACTTTGAAGCCTCAATGCTCTGAAGCTGAGGCTTCTGTGCTGCGCAGGAAGCAGCTTGAGATCGGGGAAGCAGCTTTGAACCAGTGAACGGAGCTGGTCTCGATTCTGCTCACGCAGGTCCGTGAAACAAGATCGCTGCAACGAGTTTAGGCTCCCGGCTTGTGACAGGGAGCATTTGTCTAAAGGAACCCAATTGACGGGCAGTATTTGATGGCGTCGTTTGGCATGATCGCGCATGAGAAGGTCCCCGGTGTAGAGGTAGGTGAAGTAGGGACAGCGCTGGCAGGTGTACATCGTCTTCCGCAGATGCTGCGTAGACACGTGGTCGTAGGCTACGCCTTTGCTGATCTTCTTCCCGCACTTCTTGCACTCCATTTTAGCAGAATTAGGATAAATCCTCCTTTCTGCAGTTTTCAATCACATCCTGCATGCTAGTGATTGAAACCAATCATACTTGGCGCGAGAACGGGGAGAATGAAGCCTGCGGTGGACACTGGCTCTGGTAGACCAGAATCCTCTGGTTCACTCAACTCTTCCTCTATGTGCATCTTCATGGAGCCATGAAGGCTTGCAGGAGGCGATGACGTATTTGCCTCCTCTGAAACTCCAATACAGCTCTCAGCCTCTTCAGAGTTACTATAGCTCGAAGCAGTCCCGCTTTCAGAATGTATCCCAGAATCCTGACCAGCTTGTTTCTCTTTAGACCCTTGTGGTGCTGCATCCGGTGAAGGAGAACTATTGGCACTTTTTCTACCGCTCCTGTCTTCCTTTGAATTTTCTGAGCAGTTTTCTGCACTGCTGCTGATCGAAATAGCTCCTTCAGATGCCTTAGAAGTCACAGCTTTATCTGCTTGGAAGCAGTGTTTTTGGCCAGGAATCTTGGCTTCTGTTTGATCGTGGGCAAGATCTTGCTGTTTCCCTTCGTTTGCCTGGCGATCAGTCTGGAGACGCACCAAAGCAGAAGCGAGGACAGAAAGTGGGCTTCGGTAGTCGGGACTTGGGTGGTGAGTGATGAGAGTGTGAAGCACAGCCTTGGAGGGCTGAGAGGTGGAGTAGTTGCAGAGGGAGCAAATCCAGCAGGGCTGCACTGCGATTTCACCAATATGACACTCTCGAATGTGCCTGAGCAGCTCTGTCTGGTTAAAATGTAGCTGACAGTCTGTGCACTGCATCTTTGCTCCGATCAGATATGCACGGTTCAACAATAGTTTTAAAATGTGATCGTATTAATAACTGTCTGATAAGCATCTGGCATCTGGCTGATAGTGATAAGCATAAACAGTTCGTATGATGGATAATGAAAAAAAATGTTTCTGTTCTCTTTACGTTGGGATTTATTGCTAGATTTTAAAATTAATGAGGCTTTAATGGCTCAAATCGCGTTGATTGTTTTATTTGTAAAGGATACCATCAGATCAGAACCATACCACGATATAATCGTTTGAAATCTTTTTCAAAACTATATCTATTCAAATCTTCAAATCTTTTTCAAAACTATATCTATTTTTGCGCGCCAAAGGCTGCCACCATCAAGACCAGTTCAGCCTGAGCTCCGAAAGCGAAGCATGCTGGGCGAAGCGCACAGGCGTTTATGATCACAAACAATATTTTATTATTATTTTATTTGAAGAAGTGAAAAAACAAACAATTAGAAACAATTAAATGGGGAAAACAATTGGAAATCAACCGCAAGAAAATTAATAAGCCCCAAAAAAATAAGAAACAAAAATAAGAAGATACGGAGAAAGGGCGCTGGTGATCAGCTGCTGCACTGCTGACGAGGACTGGTCTGGTGAACTGGGCCCCTTGCGAGGGCCTTTGACAGAGCCTTTGCCATGGGACACGGCGGCTGTGCTTGGAGTAGAGTTGGCGGTGGAGGCCGCAGATGAAGAGGGGCCTTGGGAAGACAGGGTGGATGTAGTCGGTGTCGCAGTTGCTGAGATGGACCCATTGCCAGAGCCTTTGCCAGAGCCTTTGCTAGAGCCTTTGCCAGAGCCTTTGCCAGAGCCTTTGCTAGAGCCTTTGCCAAGTGACACGGCTGAAGAAGTGGAGTTTGGCGGAGGGAGGGCGGATGTGGACGGTGTTGCAGAGATGCTGCTGGTGGTACGATTGAAATCGGCTGGAGCTAGATTGCGGAGGGCAGGAATGCGGTCGGTGACGTTGCTGGGGAGCGTCTGATTGAAGTAGGCCAGACTGCAGTGGTCGCTGCTGCAATTGTAGAGGGGCTGGTTTGGGCGGTCAGGGTCGGAGTAGGCAGGCTCATAGCCGGGCGGCATGTCCAGGTAATAGGTGGGGCTGTAGGCGCAGAGTGGGAGGAGGAGGTAGTTGCGTGGTTCGTCCTGGGCGGCGCCAATCTTGCGGATGAGGTCGGCGCCGCAGAAGAAGCAGCCGTAGATGCTGGTGAATGGTGGTTGGAGGCCTACGTGGCAGGAGACCGTCTCCACAAGGTTGCCCCGGTCCTCCATGGAGCAGATATAGGAGCCGTGAAACCGCGGATTACCCTTCGACAGAAGTATTTTAGACACAACCTCGTACCACTGAGCACAACTAGTTGTGTAGTCGTCGATGCATTGAAGCGCAATATCCGGATTGTCGTTGGGCTGCTTTGTTAAATGATCGTAGTAGAAGAAGTTCATGCGGAAACAGAAGAAGCAGCCTGAGACCATGCGGACGTTGCTAGGCAATGAGGGGGAATTCAGATTGAACTCGCCATGAGCACAGGTGAGATTGGTAGCTGCCGGCACGTGAGAAGTGATGAAAGGAGCCATGTCAGCTGTAAAATCGACTATTGCAGTAAATGGATGACTGCTTGCGCGAGTGATATAAGGCAGGAGTCGGCTTGGGTAGCCCGTCGAAGCATCTGCGGTGCAAGCGTAGGGAAAATACCACCGATAATTCACCCCATCAAATGTGTGTTCCATTTGAAAATTTTGGTATTTGCCTGAGTAATATTCTATGGTATTGTTTGGACGAAACTTGCAGCTGTCGTCAGAGAGAGCGGAGCAACTGAAATAAACCCCAAGGTCGTATTTTTTAAGTGGGAGCTCAGCTTCAGTGCTATAAAGGAAAACCATGGTGCAGCTTGAGCAGAGTTTTTTTTTCAAACTGTCTTTATCAACGAATTTTAAGTGATTAATGGAACGTTCCAGGGTCACCAGGCCTTCTAAGCAAGTGAGTCGTTTGCTGAAATCCTTTGGTAAGAGGTTGAGCAGAGCGGGTACATTCTTAGTGGTCTCGGGTGGCAGATGTTGGTCCAGAAACTTCTCATTGCAATCGTCTTCGGTGCATTTGTAGAGGGGCCGCTTGGACTGATGCTCGTCGCCAAGGACATAGCTGGGTGGGATATTGATGTAGTTGGTGCTGTTGAAGGCGCAGAAGGGAAGGAGGACGTAGCTGTTGGCTTTCGTTGCCTCCGCGGCCTCTCGACGAATCAGCTCAGCACCACAGAAGACACACCCGGAAACATTGCGATAATCTGGAACCAAGCCCACAAGACAAGTGACGGTTTTGGGAACATTTCCAAAAGTCTTACTGGAGCAGCTGATACTGGCATTCACGTTCTTGGCCTTATGGTCCAAAATATAATTAGAAAGTTCGTCACAAGAAAAATCCTTGATGCAGGTTAGTTGGAACTCAGGGGCGTTGCTGGGTTGACGGGTCATCATGTCGAAAACAAAGTTGTAGGGAGAGAGTTAAAACAATGTTACATTTAGCCTATCAACGAGCGGATCGCGACGCAGGAGGTTGCAAAGTTCACGTCTTCGACGCCTGCAGCAGATCTTGATACCCTACTTGTTTCTTTCTATAAAATGCTGGTGATTTGCTTGATCTGGGTCCACTGTTGGAATAGCTACGCCATCTGCATAAAGCTCCCGAAGCCTTGCCTCGGCTCCAGAACCTGCACCAGAGATACCAGCCCAGCCTCAGCATCATCAACTTCTTCTTCACCTTCTCCAAAACCCTTACATGGTTCCGAAACCAAATCTTCTTTAAAATCTTTCATCGTTTCTTTGTTTCACGGCCTTGTTTTGGGTGAGAAGTCATAAGTCTCAGTCAAATTTTTTTTTTGAAAAATTTTTTCTTGTCAATTAAATTTTTGGAAGAGAATTTTTCAATTTTTCACACAAATTTTGCCAAATTTCCGTATATTTGCCCAAAGTTTTGGCAAATTTAGAAATTTTTCTCAGAATCGCAGATTTTTGTGAAATTTTGGAGAGAAATTTTTGAAGTTTTTGAAAGAAGTTTAAACGCTCCTAGAACTTTCGCCAAACGCATAGAAGGTCAAATCAGTCTATCTAGGCAATCTGTTGACCCATAAATTCTTGCCCTTCTCACTGCCGCTCTCCAAACAGCGCGGTAATCTTGATTTGTGACCGGCACAGCCTTCACAGATCAACAGGCTCATTAATTTTCTGTCTCATCTAGGGCAATCTGCAAACTAGGCCACCGACCCCACCGACTCCTTTCATCTTACCAGACCGCTTAGGGGACCTTGATGATAGATTATACAGACGGATAAAAAGGGAATATAGGTTAAATTTTGAGGCTTATATTCAACAAAATCAGTGCTTAGAACAGGAACTTTTGAACGCTAGAGATCTTAGAAGAGAAATACAAAGACTCGATAGACAAATCATGGTAGATAATGCTGGAGCCGCTGCTGTGGTATTGCCGGATGGGCAGGCACAGGGCAGAATTATGAAAACGTTCCCCAATCTCATCCCGCCGCCCAGTTTTCACTTGTATTCAGGCTCAGGATCTTTGGCGCCCGCTGAGTTTTTTGAAAGATTTCTGATTGCTTTCAATCATGTGCCTGAGCAGGAACTGATTACTGCATTGCCGTTCTATTTGACGGGAGAGGCCTTGGCGTTTTATAGAGGCTTGCCAAATGACCAAAGACAGGATTGGAATGTTATGAGACAGGCGATGAATGACCATTTTAACGGGGCTCGATATATAAACATAAGGCAGGCGAATTTTAGGACGTTGAAGAAAAAATTTAGCAAAACTTGGCAAGATTATTCGGCTAGAATGAATGCCTATAGTCACGCGGATGAGGCTGAAAGAGAGAGGCAGGCATGCAGGCAATTTTTGGAGGGGATGCCCCCAGATATGCTGAGTAGGATGCCGTTAGAGGAGCAGCCCACGTTGAGCACACTTACGCACCAGGCGATCATGTTAGAAAGTAGGCCATTACCCCCCAACTGGAAAATGGGCACAGTAGAGGAGGCAACCAATCAGGGCAAAGGGATTTTGGGGGCAGTCCAGGCCACACCCCCCAGAAATGTGATGGCGATTCAGGCAGGCCCTCAGACAGATCCAGTGGCAGTCTTGGTGAACAAAATGGACCAAATTTTGTCTCAGAGAGGAGGCAATGGGCGTGGAAATAGGGGATTTAGAGGTGGACGCGGTAGTTATAGAGGCCAAAGAGGAGGTTATGGAAGAGGTAGAGGAAATTTCAGCTATAAGCCGAATATGAACAGAGACTGTTATACGTGTGGAAAGTTTGGACACATGTCCCGAGACTGCTTCCACAATCCTCAGCGGCAGCAAAGCTTTCCGCGAGGACGGGGCAGATTCCACGGTTTCCCCCGCGGTGCCCTCAACCAAGGTTCTTACTCGCAGCCGATAAATTTAGTGACCATACCAGCCCAAAATCTGCCAGCTATCATGAATGGTCAAAATCAAGGGAATATGAATAGAAATCAGCAGTTGGACGTTTGGAATGGGCTCATTGATGGACAAAATAGGCAGAATGGAGGAGGATATCAGTTTGGGGCAAATGTGGTGAATGTGCTAGACGTTGAAGGCTATCGGCCCTGGCCGGTCAATCAGACCATCCCTCCACCACCCAGGCCACCCATGCCACCGCCCATGCCCCCGCCTTTCAACTGCTTCGCCAACATGATGGACGGCCAAGGGGAAAAGGGGCAGAATGGGCAAGAGACGGTGATGGAGCCGATGACTCTGGTGATGCCGAAGGAGCCGCCGCAGCTCTCCACTCCGCAACATTCGCCGCCCACATCACCAAGTACCAAAATTTTTTCTGGAATCATGATTTTGGTTTTGGCCATAAATTGCGATTGGACAAATATGATGGTGAAATTTTGCCAAATCTTGGGCCAGATTTGGGATTTCTATGGAAATTTTGGCCATATTATAAATTTTGTCTTGGCCGGTTTTTGGGTCAAAAATCAGATTGAAAATAGCAAAATTTTCAAAAATCAAGGCAAATATAGCAAAAATTTTGGCAAAAACACAGAAAAAAATAATGTAGGCCCTTCTCTGAACTCGCCCATGAAAACTCCGCCCCTCTGTGAGGCGGAGAAAGCTATGATTGAAGAAACGCAAAATTCCTCCCTCCTAAAATCCTGCTCCACTGAGCGTATGAATGGCATGAATGGCGAGAACGGTGCCTTTGAGCCCTCCAATATCCTTCCCACCTCCTATGTAAGCCAGGACGATGAGATGAAGGTGCAATATGCCCTTGACAATGTTAACCTGGAAATCGAACTGCTCCAGGACTCCATCACCGCCATCAACGCCACCAACTTCAACCAGGACAGTTCTCTTACCATTCACCGGGATGAGCTTAGAATGATTCGCATGGAAATGGGGCAGATTAAGCGAGACTTAGAATATTTCAAAAAGGATTCCCTCACTCTATCCTATCAATTCCACCTATTCATCTCCCTATTCTTCGGTTTCCTATGGCCAGAGGGTTTCTTGGGCAGAATTTGCACATTCGTGGACAAATTTAAAATGGCTATCACGGAAAAGAAATGGATTAATTTCGAAGCAGACTTGGAGAGAAATATGGCGATAAAGAGGCAGGTGCAGGCGATGTTCGAAGAGATGGATTTCTCTGAGGACACAGGTGAGACAAGAAGGAAGGCAGCGAAGACGCGCTCCGTGCCTAGCACCCCTTCCCTGTCCAGGCGCAGCAGTCCAGTGCCCAGTGCGTCCATCCTCGGCGCCCTCACCATCGTCCTCATCTTCCTACCCGGCGTCGGCGCCACCATGACCTCGCACACCACTGGGTACAACTGCTCCCAGGTGTTGCCGCTGCACTTCTATCAGCTGCCGTCTCAAATCAGGTGCGAGTTTCATGACAACTTTTCAACTAGCCATATTAGGACGGGGAAAGTAAAATTGTATGCGCTAAAAGAGCAGCCACCCCATGGAATAGCTTACGCTTGTACCCACATAAAATTGACAGTTTGCACTTTCCAAAATTTCCTGGGGCGAAAATATATTACCAGAATGGATCATCAATATAAGGGACTTTCTGAATTTATGTGCCGCAATATGACTAAACATTTCGAAATCAATAATTTAAAATTGCTCCCGGATGAAACTGGCTTACATTATTCCACTCAAATTCCAATAACACCTATTTATGGCGGAGGAGGATTTTATTGCTGCTACGAAAAATGTAAAGTATATGAAAATTATCAAATTATCAAAGGAAAAGTTATGATGACGGATGATGATCAAATTTTGACAAATCTGGGGCAGGTGCATAATGTTTCCAACATAGGCCATCATTTTCTCCATGACACTACTATTATTTGGAACAAACTTGACCTATTAACATGTCGATATGAACTAAAAGGAGAATATTTAGCGTCCATAGCTTGCAAAAATGTCATTATTGAATCCTTAAAAGCGGCCCTAATTATCAAAGGAATTCTGGTAAAATCCCATTGTTTTCCGAATAATACGTACGACACAGGTGAAAATATTTTCTTATCCATTAATTTGAGCTTAATTTCATGCATTGACGCAAAAGCTTCTCATAATCATACCATTAATGCAAGAACGGAATGGAGAGTGGAGGATAGATTTGCGGATTTGCGCACGGGTGAAGTGAAGGTCCTGGGACCGGAGGAGTCGTTCGCACTGGCAGGCGAATGGCTAGGAGATGGGGCCCTTGCCAGACCACATCTCCCTCCCTCGACTACCCCCCACCCTCCAACCACAAATTCTAGTCCAACCACTTTGGCTTGGAAAGAAATCAAAGAGCTTTTGGATGATTTAGACGAAAGGGGAGAAAATTTACGTATGCCCGACCAACGTGCAACCAAACCGTTAGATTCTTTTGGGCAGCCAAAACCTGCATTACTTGAAAAAATTTTCAGCCAAAATTTTTCCCAAACTCAAAATTCGGAGCAAAAAGTTTTTGGACTTAATCATTATGATGAAATCTTGCATAAATTTATTACTAATTCCTGGAAACAAGTATATGGCGCAAAGCGCAATAGGTGACCGCGGAGCGCACCACCTTCCAGCTTACACTATGAATGCATGGAATTTTGTCACTGCTAAGAGCAAGTCTGTGGTTTCTCAACCATTTTCGAAAGTAAGCACAAATTTGGAATCGCTATATATGACTTGTGAACAAAAAAACTCAAGTCCTCTGTTCAATTCTTAGCCGTTCAGATGTTACTGATTATTGATGACATTGCTGTGCATGAAAGTTTGTCACTCAAGAAAGGAAGTCTGTGGTTTCTCAACCATTTTTAAAAGTAAACACTGATTTTGAATTGCTATATACGACTTGTGAACAAAAAAACTCAAGTCTTCTGTGCAATTCTTAGCCGTTCAGCTGTTACTGATTATTGATGACATTGCCGTGCATGAAAGTTTGTCACTCAAGAAAGTAAGTCTGTGGTTTCTCAACCATTTTCAAAAGTAAGCACAGATTTGGAATTGCTATATACAACTTGTGAACAAAAAAACTCAAGTCTTCTGTGCGATTCTTAGCCGTTCAGCTGTTACTAATTATTGATGACATTGCTGCACGTGAAAGTTTGTCACTCAAGAAAGTAAGTCTGTGGTTTCTCAACCATTTTCAAAAGTAAGCACAGATTTGGAATTGTTATATACGACTTGTGAACAAAAAAACTCAAGTCTTCTGTGCAATTCTCAAGATTACAGGAGCTACAGCGCAAAAACTGTATATTGCAATTTTCAAGCCTTTCTACCCAAATCAGTAATGTTTCAAATGCTCGGAAACCGGTTCCACCCCTCCAGATCTTCCTAAAATTGCATTACCTTTCAGGAAAAAAAAAGTGTGTCCCAATCCGTTGAGAATTCGGTGAGGACCAGCATTTCCAGATATATATATATATATATATACATATCAGGACAAAAGTTTAGTAACCTCTATAGACCGCGGAGCGGCCCTTCGGGCCGCTCCGCGGTCAAAAATCAATAAAAAGAAATAAAAGAAATATAAAAGAATCCACTTTGGATACTCCTTCTTTTAATTATTTGGAAGATAAAATTTCATGCCTGGAATATCAAAATTTTCGACTTTTATTTTCCCAACTATGCGACTTAGCTCAATCTCAATTGGACCATATGCTTTCACTTTTACAATTTCAACCAACTTTAATTGCACGGGAACTATTTAACAAGCCAGTTTTGGCCAGGTATTCTAAAAACTCCAGGATGATAGAAGTGAGAACGTGTTTGCCGATAAATCTAGTAATGGTAGATCTTGCCAGGATTCACAACCGTTGCCATGTGCACCCAATAGCCAAAACAAAGGAAGGAACCACCTATTTCTATGTCATAGCCAACGGAGAAGTGCTCACAGAATCACCACGGTTACCTCATTGCAACGCTCAACCTGAGATCGAAGTAGATGACAGAAAATTATATAAAGACGGGATAAAACTTAGTTTTAGCAAAATTTCGTCAGGTTTAGCCGTGCAGGGTCATTTTAAACTTCCAACTATGAATATGCATAAATATCACTATGGCCATATTTCTCAACTATCAACAGTGCTAGATTTCGTTCAAGTAGAGGAGGATGTTTCCCGAACTATCGCTCAATTTAATTTGCATCATTTATATAACATGACGATGGTAGAGCAACATGACACAGTATTAATGACTATCTGGCGAAAAACTGAACATTTCTTTCAATCAGCTTTTTTCTTTGTATTTACACCCATAAAATATGCCTTCATTATTTTGCTCATCATAGCGGCACTCTACCTATTTTGCCGATTTATCTTATATTATGGAATTAAATTAGCTTGGGAAAGATTTCAAGCATATCGCCAAAACCGCAACCGCACAAATGCGAATTGACCTGGGGCACTTTTTGAAATGGTCGATCTGAGAGACAAACTCAGAAGGGACGAGAATGATGATGAGGATGGAGCGGGTCCGAGTGCGGGCGTGACGGGAACGGTGGGCATCAAGCCAGATGCCATCACACCAAAGCCCATGCACCGCTCACCAGCCGGACGGTTCAATGTGGCAGAGCAAACCGTCAGGTTCTTTAAACCTTTCTCCAGTAAAAATCCTGCTAAAAAGTCACCAAATAGTGGGTCAAAAACGGCAAGACGTTTGCAGGCTAAATTAATTTCATTCATTTTGATGCTATTTCCTCTTTTTATTTTATGGACTATTGTCACTTGGAAGCAAAAATCATGGCTGATTAACATTATTCACGACGATAGAAAGCCATCGGTAAGCATGCATAAGTTAGCCTACAATTTGGTACCAATTCAAGTTTTCCAAATTCAAACATTGGCACTTCATGACACAGGAGCACGCGTCAGCATTGTTTCTGCTAAATTTTTAGCTGAGACTTTTCCGACATTGAAAATAAATCAGCAAGATGACATAAAAGTAACGGGTGTCACAGGGAAATTTTTGCAAATCTTGGGTTCAGTCACTTTGGAAATAGTTATGGGCAAAAATCTTTTAATTTTTCACAAATTTCAAGTTGCACCAGAAATAAAAGATAATTTAATTTTGGGCATGGATTTGCTTACCAAGGATGAGATACAACCACAAATCTTTGATTATACTGAAGGGTCATTGAGAATTGGGGCAGAAAAAATATTTTTGGGGCCAGATGTTTGCCTATGTTGTGGCATAGCTTCAAATCTTGAAAAAATTTCATTACCACCCAGAACAATGGTTCGACATTAGATCAAAAGCAGCAGCGAAAATTACCCATCATAATTTATCCCAAAAATCCATATGCAATTTCGATATCACCAACTTTGGTCGTGCCAGAATCAGATCTTTCAGTTGTGGTGCCAGTGTTAAATCTCACAAATTCACCTATAAATTTGTATAAAAATCAGTCAGTGGCGACATATGAAACTTTAGATATGTATCAATGTAAATTAGTTTCCCAGCAGTTACTCCATAGCACAAAATTTTGTTCAGCAGAAAATCATGATTTTTGTGAAAAATCTCACATAGACAAAATTAAACTACCAGATTATTTAAGTTCAGAAGAAAAACTTAAATTTCGCAAAATTTTTGAAAAATTTTCACATGTTTTTGCCAAAAACACTTGGGACATAGGGTGTGCACCTCATTATGAAGCACACATTCAACTTCAAAATTCAGTTCCAATTTATGTTAAGCCATATAGTTATAGTCATCATGAAAATGAAATTTTGGATGATTTTATCAAAAATTTGACAAAAGCAGATATTATTGAGCCATGCATTTCACCTTTCAATGCACCCATCATGATGGTACCTAAGCAAGCAACCAAAGAGTTAAGATCTGTTGTTAAAACATAGTCCGAAAACCATATAATTTGCCAAAAGTTCAAGATTTGCTCAATTCATTGCATGGAAAGACTGTTTGGAGTACAGCAGATTTGGTTAAAGCTTTTCATCAAGTAAAATTGCATCCAGATTTGAGAGAATGTACTGCAATTACCCACAGAGGAAGGCAATATTGCTATAAAAGATTACCCCTAGGTGTTAACATAGGCACGGATGAATTGGGACACAGTTTAGAGTTAGCACTCCAAGGCTTAGTGGGCACACTTTGTACTCTATATGTCGATGATATTTTAATCTATTCTGATAATATGGACACACATTTTCAAGATTTGGAAAAATTACTGCAAAGATTATATAATTTTAATTATACTTTAAATCCAGAAAAATGTTCATTTGCGCAAAAACAAGTCAAATTTTTGGGTTTTATTTTGGATCAAAACGGAATTCAGGTAAATAAAGCGTATATTGACAAAATTTTGAAAATCTCACCACCAAAAACTGTAAGAGAAGTTAGGCAATTCATGGGAGCCGTTCAGTTTTTGAGCAGATTTTGTCCTAGGCTAAGCTTGATTGCAAAGCCTTTATATAAACTTACGGAAAAATATGCGAGATTTACTTGGAGCGAAGAGTGTCAAACGGCGTTTGCTAAAATCAAAGAAAAATTGACCACTGCGCCAGTTTTGAAATTTCCTGATTGGACCAGACCTTTTTACGTCTTTTGCGATAGTAGTTTGATGGGAACAGGCATGGCTTTGTTTCAAAAGACTGAGGATGATTTGTACTTTCAACCGATTGCGTTTTATTCCAAAGCTTTTACAAATGCCGAGAAAAAATATGCGACTAATCTGAAAGAATTTTTAGGTATTTATTATTCCATTATGGCCTTCAAATCTTATTTAACGAAATACCGCAAATTTTATGTCATTACTGATCACAAAAGCTTACTCGATGTATTTAACTTGACGAAAATCAGTGATAGAATGGTTCGAATTCGTGACATTATTTCCAATTATGATTTTGACATTATGTGGATGCCAGGAAAAGATATCAAATTAGTCGATTTTTTGAGCAGAAATATAACCGCAGACGATCTTAGTTTAGTTTCACAAAATCCAATAGTTAATCCACCAGTTTTTTTGGTTCACGCAGTTGATGTTACACCCAGAGAAATTGCTCATGTAGGGAAAAAATTAAGTTATGAAAATTGGCACAAATTCCAGCAAGATGATGCAACTTTAAAACCACTTTTTCGAAAATTGCATACTTCTCAAACTTTTCGTTTGTCTAAAACCGGCATTTTGGAGAAAAATGTTTTTCACGATTGCAAGGAGATTTATGGTTACCGGTTTGTCCCGATTTCTTGAAACCTACAGTTTTGGAACTTTTTCTTGATTCTTTAGAATTTGGTTCGCACACAGCAACAACTAAAATGTTGTCAAAGATTAGAAATATCACTTGGTTAGGTATTGAAGACGATGTGAAGAAATATTGTGAAGGATGCGTCATTTGTGCTAGATCGAAACCCGCTAGGCAATATATAAAGCTTCCGTTGCAACCGATAGATCCACCTTTTCGTAAATTTGATGTTGTTTTCATCGATTTCATGGGACCATTAGAAGAAACTTTGTCTGGAAATAAATATATAATGAACGTCATTTGCGGTTTTTCTAAATGGTTTACACCTGTACCTACGCCAGATATTTCTGCAATCACAGTTATCAGACTTTTTTGGGCGCATTGGATTGCGAATTTTGGTGTTCCGCTAGAAGTTCATACAGATCGGGGTTCTTGTTTTATTAGCGATTTATGGAGAGATTTTTGTGCAGCCATGGGCACTAAAATTCTGTTTGGTTCCACATATTTGCATAGATTGCAGGGCATGGTGGAGAGAGTTAACAGAGTAGTATTAGAAAGTATCAGAGCGAATTTGTTACAAGGCACAATGGAATGGGATGAAATGATACCAATTATGGCGTTACCTTGGCGAATGGCAATTCATGATTCAGCAGGATTTTCAAGCGCTTTCATAGTTTATGGCCAGGATTTGAACACTCCTATGACGTCACTTTTTAGAAGCATTCAGAATTACAAAACGGTTTTAGCGCCGAATTTGATAGAAAAAACAGCAGCGATTTTATTTTCGGTTTCCAAAATTGTGTACCAAAATTTGCAAAAAGCACAAAAAGAGCAGAAAAAGTATGCGGACAAAAACTTATTTCAACCAATAAAAATTGGACATTTAGTCAGAATTCGAAAAGATGCATTAAAAAGTAAATAAAGATCAGGAGTTTCAGAAATGCCTTTTAGAGTTTTGGATATAGAAAATGTTCATGCTTTTATTGCACTGATTAATCAGCCACAATTAACTCAATGGATAAACTTAGAAAAATTAGTACCAACTAGGGAGTTATTACCAATGAAATATCGACAAAGCATTGCAGGAGAAATTCGTAGAGGAAATATTGTGTTGAGAGCTAGACAGGCATTGAACGAGCCATTTTTAAAGTGATTTTATCGCCAGCTCAAATATTTCAGCAGATAGCTTCAATAGTTTGAACCGGCTGGGGAAAGCATGTAGGGAGAGAGTTAAAACAATGTTACATTTAGCCTATCAACGAGCGGATTGCAACGCAGGAGGTTGCAAAGTTCACGTCTTCGACGCCTGCAGCAGATCTTGATACCCTACTTGTTTCTTTCTATAAAATGCTGGTGATTCGCTTGATCTGGGTCCACTGTTGGAATAGCTACGCCATCTGCATAAAGCTCCCGAAGCCTTGCCTTGGCTCCAGAACCTGCACCAGAGATACCAGCCCAGCCTCAGCATCATCAACTTCTTCTTCACCTTCTCCAAAACCCTTACAAAGTAGGCAATGTAATGGCACTGAATGCAGTTGTTGGTCGAGGTTATATTCGCTGGTAGTGATTTATCGAAGAGTCCAACGGCGCAGGCACGAGTGGAACTAGCTCCCATGTTCAGCGTTGTTGAGTCAGGAAGACTGCTCACGAATTGTTTCACTACAACATCTGATGGTTTCAGCTGGGCCAGGTAATTAGAGTTTGACTTTGAAGGCTTGAAAAATTTGCTTGGGTCATCAATAAAAGCATCAGCACTGCAATAATAGAGGTAGTAGGCTTTTCCGCCCTGCGTCTTGCCCTCGACGTAATCCACGAAATCGCTCTTGCCATAATGCGTCTTCTTTAGCTGGTATTTGCAGGCGTCACTGTTGGCGGCTTCCGAAGAACATTCAAAGCTGAGAGCCAGGTCATCTTTTGTTACTGGATTGCCCGATTTCACAGCAGCGGAACTTGCCAAAACGGTGATTGTGCAGCTGCCGCATGTTTGGTTCTCCTTGATGTACAACTGGTTCAGCTTCAGATCATTCTTGACCATGCCGTGCAGACACTTCATTCCAGCCACGCTTCCTAGACTCACCCAAACGATTAGCCAAAGCATTAAGCATCCTGGTTTTTCTCCCGATTTCATATCTTCTGGTCGAATTTTAGATTTCTGATCTTACGTACGTTACGTTTAAAATTGCATTTTTTTAAAAATTTACTTTGTAAATCATTGGTTACCTCAAGGTAAAACAAAAAAAATTCTTTACGTTTTACATAACTTTGCGAAGACAACGGCCATGATAAAAACTTTTGTCTCGATTTGAGTTTCGATTTTTAAAAAGGTTGGTTGCTTTTCTTTTCTTTCTTAGAAGCATAGGTAAGATCAACAAAGAATAATTTACTGTTATGTTACTTGGGTATCAATAAGTGTTCAATTTAACTCCCGATTGATATACTCCGAAAATTTGGCGGATGCATATTATGTTCTCAACCTACCATCTATGAAGTTCTGTGAACCATGTATTCTTAATGATTCACCTGCTCGCAGCATTAGCAAACAGCAAATGTTCCCGGATAAACCTTGTGAAAATGATACCAAGATATAGACCTTCTTTTAACGCCCTGTATACTTCGACAATCACATTTTACCTTCACTGCTGCATCGTTGTAGAAGATCATTTTAAAAGCGTTTCTCAATATTAGCCTTCTAATATTTGTAGATACTGGATTTTCTAGCCTGTTGTTGCATAGGCCATGGAGTGTGCGGCTTTGGTCTTTTGAAGCCTGACAAATGCTCCAGTACAGACTACGTCACTATTGGAGCGCAAGCCCAAATTGCCGTCCTCGTTTTTTTGGTGCCCCTAATTCGACAAAATCAATTGTCCCATCAGTTTATTGGCTTGTAGGTGTTTTCATTGCTGATAACTAGCGCATGGAAAAAGCTGCAAAGTTTCTGCTCAAATCGCTTTCCATTCAATTTAACAATGGTTATATTTTTTTCGAAAAGATCCTTTTCAAATGGTGCTTAGCAAGCGATAAGTATTGGGGCCAATGTAAAGTAAGGTACAGTACATTTCTACTAAGGAACAGTACTGGTCTACGAAGGAACAGTACGGGTCTACGAAGGAACAGTACGGGTCCACGAAGGAACAGTACTGGTCTACGAAGGAACAGTACGAAAAAAAATGGTCATTGTTCTGTTCTCTCATAGCAAAAACGCCTAATTGTTCTGTACTCCTGTACACATATTTGTACACTTTTCCACATAGCTCTTTAAATATGCAGAAAATGTGTGCTACGCTTTCTCTGACCATTACAGTATGTCTCTCTGGTACTGCTGGTGCATTCAGTTCTCACGATAGTTCAAAGGGCTCTAGCACTGAGGCTCCATAGAACAGCTCAATGATATAGTGTACTGTTCCTTTATAGACATGTTGTCTAAGTGTGTTGCTACTCCATCACCACCCATTTGCTCATCTTCTAGTACAAGTACAAGTACAAGTTCCAGCAGAGACATGAGCAACTTCACTCCATTACTGCCCCACCAGCAGCTCAGTTTTGCTGACTGGGAGCAACATGAGGTCTGAGTTCTTTACTCACTCACATACAACACTTTATATCAAATGTCATGAGCTATGGTTAAAGAAGGAGCTGGATTGGCATGTGAAGGTGGTGCTGAACCTCAAGAGGCAGCTGAAGGAGGGTACCATCTCACTCTAAGGCATCCTCAACACTAATGAAAACAACAACAATATTTGGACTGACTAGAAGAGCACAGCGGATTGCCGAGAACCGCAATTCCATTCCTGTTCCGGAACAGGAACATATTTCCATTCCTGTTCCTCAATTTTCCATTCCTGTACCCCATATTTCCATTCCTCAGCTAAATTTTTTGCATTTCTTCTACGTTTTCTCCAAAATTTTGTTGAAAAAGTATGAAACTAACTACATAGGGTTACGTAATGGACAATTCTGCGTTGAATGGTGCCACTCGTTCTGCGTCGTTTTCATTTTTGGGGCCATGGATGCGAGTTTTCTGAAAAAAACCCAATTTTCGCCCTTTTTTTGAGGAATGGAAAATTTTTGGCACTCATTCCTCAGGAATGGAAAATTTTTGGCACTCATTCCTCAGGAATGGAAAATTTTTGACACTCATTCCTCAGGAATGGAAAATTTTTGGCACTCATTCCTCATATATTTTCAGCATAAAATGACTCCAGGTAACCCAAAAAGATGCAAAATCTACATAACTAAGTCCCACAAAGTAGTTAGGATGCTGTAGGCTGGATATCATTCATGTTCAGATTAATGCAATATTAACTATCCTGAATAAATGGTCTGACCCTTAACTACGTACTTAGTGAAAATTAAGACTGGAACAAATTTTTTTCGACTTTTCCATTTCTAATCAAAAACACATCCAATGGGTATCAATCGAAAGCTAGTGATGCAGTGAGTGCAGAAATGAACTTTGTTTTGCCAATTTTCAATTGAAATTTGGCAAAATTTGACATTTAATAGTTGAGGAATGGAAAATGGAATTTCAAGGAATGGAACATTTTCGGCACTCATTCCTCATATATTTTCAGCATAAAATGACTCCAGGTAACCCAAAAAGATGCAAAATCTACATAACTAAGTCCCACAAAGTAGTTAGGATGCTGTAGGCTGGATATCATTCATGTTCAGATTAATGCAATATTAACTATCCTGAATAAATGGTCTGACCCTTAACTACGTACTTGTGAAAATTAAGACTGGAACAAATTTTTTTCGACTTTTCCATTTCTAATCAAAAACACATCCAATGGGTATCAATCGAAAGCTAGTGATGCAGTGAGTGCAGAAATGAACTTTGTTTTGCCAATTTTCAATTGAAATTTGGCAAAATTTGACATTTAATAGTTGAGGAATGGAAAATGGAATTTCAAGGAATGGAACATTTTCGGCACTCATTCCTCATATATTTTCAGCATAAAATGACTCCAGGTAACCCAAAAAGATGCAAAATCTACATAACTAAGTCCCACAAAGTAGTTAGGATGCTGTAGGCTGGATATCATTCATGTTCAGATTAATGCAATATTAACTATCCTGAATAAATGGTCTGTCCCTTAACTACGTACTTAGTGAAAATTAAGACTGGAACAAATTTTTTTCGACTTTTCCATTTCTAATCAAAAACACATCCAATGGGTATCAATCGAAAGCTAGTGATGCAGTGAGTACAGAAATGAACTTTGTTTTGCCAATTTTCAATTGAAATTTGGCAAAATTTGACATTTAATAGTTGAGGAATGGAAAATTTTTGGCACTCATTCCTCATATATTTTCAGCATAAAATGACTCCAGGTAACCCAAAAAGATGCAAAATCTACTTAACTAAGTCCCACAAAGTAGTTAGGATGCTGTAGGCTGGATATCATTCATGTTCAGATTAATGCAATATTAACTATCCTGAATAAATGGTCTGACCCTTAACTACGTACTTAGTGAAAATTAAGACTGGAACAAATTTTTTTCGACTTTTCCATTTCTAATCAAAAACACATCCAATGGGTATCAATTGAAAGCTAGTGATGCAGTGAGTGCAGAAATGAACTTTGTTTTGCCAATTTTCAATTGAAATTTGGCAAAATTTGACATTTAATAGTTGAGGAATGGAAAATGGAATTTCAAGGAATGGAAAATTTTTGGCACTCATTCCTCATATATTTTCAGCATAAAATGACTCCAGGTAACCCAAAAGATGCAAAATCTACATAACTAAGTCCCACAAAGTAGTTAGGATGCTGTAGGCTGGATATCATTCATGTTCAGATTAATGCAATATTAACTATCCTGAATAAATGGTCTGACCCTTAACTACGTACTTAGTGAAAATTAAGACTGGAACAAATTTTTTTCGACTTTACCATTTCTAATCAAAAACACATCCAATGGGTATCAGTCGAAAGCTAGTGATGCAGTGAGTGCAGAAATGAACTTTGTTTTGCCAATTTTCAATTGAAATTTGGCAAAATTTGACATTTAATAGTTGAGGAATGGAAAATGGAATTTCAAGGAATGGAAAATTTTCGGCACTCATTCCTCATATATTTTCAGCATAAAATGACTCCAGGTAACCCAAAAAGATGACCACCTGAAAATCCATTTTCCATTTTCCATTCCTCAACTATTAAATGTCAAATTTTGCCAAATTTCAATTGAAAATTGGCAAAACAAAGTTCATTTCTGCACTCACTGCATCACTAGCTTTCGATTGATACCCATTGGATGTGTTTTTGATTAGAAATGGAAAAGACGAAAAAAATTTGTTCCAGTCTTAATTTTCACTAAGTACGTAGTTAAGGGTCAGACCATTTATTCAGGATAGTTAATATTGCATTAATCTGAACATGAATGATATCCAGCCTACAGCATCCTAACTACTTTGTGGGACTTAGTTATGTTGATTTTGCATCTTTTTGGGTTACTTGGAGTCATTTTATGCTGAAAATATATGAGGAATGAGTGCCAAAAATTTTCCATTCCTGAGGAATGAGTGCCAAAAATTTTCCATTCCTGAGGAATGAGTGCCAAAAATTTTCCATTCCTGAGGAATGAGTGCCAAAAATTTTCCATTCCTCAAAAAAAAGGGCGAAAATTGGGTTTTTTTCAGAAAACTCGCGTCGACGGCCCCAAAAATGAAAACGACGCAGAACGAGTGGCACCATTCGACGCAGAATTGTCCATTACGTAACCCTATGTAGTTAGTTTCATACTTTTTCAACAAAATTTTGGAGAAAACGTAGAAGAAATGCAAAAAATTTAGCCGAGGAATGGAAATATGGGGTACAGGAATGGAATTTTGAGGAACAGGAATGGAAATATGTTCCTGTTCCGGAACAGGAATGGAATTGCAGAACTCCCAGCGGATTGTATATGCAAGCTTTCTATTGCAAGTTATAGAGAACCTTTTAGACAGTTTTGGACTGGAGTGCAGTACAGTACAGCATGTGCAGATTGACTAAACGAGAACAGAAGACTATACCTGAAAGCATTTTATTGTAAGTTATAGCAAACTTAAATGTATAGTACAGAACAGCACAGTTTTTGACTGGAGAAAACAGTACAGTTTAGCATATACATATTGTCTAGAAGAGAACAGAGGGTTGTGTATTCATGCTTTTTTATTACAATATGGAGAACTTAAATGTATAGCACAGAACAGTACAGTTTTGGACTGGAGTGCAGTACAGTTCAGCATATACGGATTGTCTAGAAGAGAACAACGGATTGTCTAGAAGAGAACAACGGCTTACAGATCTACTAAGCTTTGAATTTATTTTTGCGCTAAGAATGCTGGTACTCCAAAAGAGTTTATTTTGCGCGGGATTGGTTGAGCGTTTTTCGATTTTCTGTTCTGCCTGCTTTTGCTGTTTAGGCATCAAAATCAGCTGCTAAGGAAACACACAACTGGACGCAGATAGGCATAAAAATGGGCTCCTTAAATCTTGCACAAAGGATAGCTTTTCTCAGCATAAATCTTAATCAGTAAAATGTATGGACTTTCAATCAAATAGAAAAGAATCATATCTATTCACTTAAGTGGTCCAAAGACGTCGAGGCGGTTGAAGTGATGCTGAAGGATGGCTTTGAGGTGTTGCTGAGGGATGGTAGAGGTGTCGGAGAGGAGGAGCTCCTCGACGGAATTGTTGCGGACGGCGACATCCACTAGGCCGTCGAATGCGGCGTTGAGAAGGATGGGAAGGTCGTACAGTTCGCCCAATCTCCCCACCACCTCCAACAGCTCCTCCACCAAACTCCCCCTCCTCACTGCCTTCAAGGCTGCCTGCATTGGAATTGGGTTCTTTCTGACTTCACCTCCTGTCATCCGCTGCAGCGGTAACCACTTGAAGCTGAACAGAGAACTTGTCTTCGTGCTCCAGCATCAAATGCTTCCTCAGTTCGAAGATGGGCGCCTGCAAATTCAACTCTGTTATCGTGAAACTAAGCAAAGGAAAAGTGCGGACAATCTTGGAGGCAGAAAGTTGGTGGTGTAGAAGGCCTCCATCATTGCTTTCATTGTCTCTCGAGGGTAGGTGCCGAGGTCTACGCGATCCTGCAAGTCTGCCCAGCTCTCAAACTGATGATTGGTGCCAAAATAGGTAGGGATATCGAAGAGGGTCTTGCCGTGCACGATCACCTTGCGGTAGCGAACCTTGCCCTCTTGCACCAGCGGATCCCTTGTGCTTCAGGCCAAAAAGCATCACGAGGATAGAGATCAAAAGGAAATAAGTAACTTGCAATATGCGAAGAATTCTCCGTAGAGCTTTGGGTCCATGCCGCTGTAGTTTTGCTCCTCCACCAGGGCACGCTGATCCAGCTCTGCCTCTTCCTCGTCTAGACCAGCATCTACTCCAGTCGCCTCAGTCACAGCGGTTACAGTGCTACCAATCGCTTCTGCTTCCTTTTCAGATACTGGCTCAAATAAGGCTGAAAGACTGAAATGGAAACCTGGCGCAAGTTCTGCTACAGGTGGAGGAGGAGGAGAGGCAGTAGAAGCATTCCCGCATTCAGAATTTATCCCAGATTCCTGACCAGGTAGATTCTCTTTAGACACTTGGAGTGCTGCATCAGTTGAAGGAAAGCTATTGGCACTTTTTCTACCGCTCCTGTCTTCCTTTGAATTTTCTAAGCAGTTTTCTGCACTGCTGCTGGTCGAAATAGTCCCTGCGTCAAAAGATACGCTGTAAGTCACAGCTTTATCTGCTTGGAAGCAGTGTTTTTGGCCAGGAATCTTGGCTTCTGTTTGATCGTTGGCAAGATCTTGCTGCTCTCTTTCTTTTGTCTGGTCATGAGTCTGGAGACGCACCAAAGCAGAAGCGAGGACAGAAAGTGGGCTTCGGTAGTCGGGACTTGGGTGGTGAGTGATGAGAGTGTGAAGCACAGCCTTGGAGGGCTGGTAGGTGGAGTAGTTGCAGAGGGAGCAAATCCAGCAGGGTTGCACTGCGACGTCACCAATATGACACTCTCGAATGTGCGTGAGCAGCTCTGTCTGGTTAAAATGTAGCTGACAGTCTGTGCACTGCATCTTTGCTCCGATCAGATATGCACGGTTCAACAATAGTTTTAAAATGTGATCGTATTAATAATTGTCCTGATAAGCATCTGGCATCTGGCTGATAGTGATAAGCATAAACACTTCGTATGATGGATATTGAAAAAATGTTTCTGTTCTCTTTACGTTGAGATTTATTGCTAGATTTTAAAATTAATGAGGCTTTAGTGGCTCAAATCGCGTTGATTGTTTTATTTGGAAAGGATACCATCAGATCAGAACCATACCACGATATAATCGTTTGAATTCTTTTTCAAAACTATATCTATTCAAATCTTCAAATCTTTTTCAAAACTATATCTATTTTTGCGCGCCAAAGGCTGCCACCATCAAGGCCAGTTCAGCCTGAGCTTTGAAAGCGAAGCATGCTGGGCGAAGCGCACAGGCGTTTATGATCACGAACAAAATTTATTATTATTTTATTTGAAGAAGTGAAAAACAAACAATTAGAAAAAATTATATGGGGAAAACAATTGGAAATCAACCGCAAGAAATTTAATAAGCCCCAAAAAAATAAGAAACAAAAATAAGAAGATACGGGGAAAGGGCGCTGGTGATCAGCTGCTGCGCTGCTGCCGAGGGCTGGCCTGCTGAACCGGACCCTTTGCCAGAGCCTTTGACAGAGCCTTTGCCATGGGACACGGAGGCTGTACTTGGAGTAGAGTTGGCGGTGGAGGCCGCAGATGAAGAGGGGCCTGGGGAAGACAGGGTGGATGTAGTCGGTGTCGCAGTTGCTGAGACGGACCCATTGCCAGAGCCTTTGCCAGAGCCTTTGCTAGAGCCATTGCCAGAGCCTTTGCCAGAGCCTTTGCCAAGGGACACCGTTGAAGAAGTGGAGTTTGGTGGAGAGGGGGCGGATGTGGAGGGTGTTGCAGCGATGCTGATGGCGGTACGATTGAAATCGGCTGGAGCTAGATTGCGGAGGGCAGGAATGCGGTCGGTAACGTTGCTGGGGAGAGTCTGATTGAAGTAGGCCAGACTACAGTGATCGCTGCTGCAATTGTAGAGGGGCTGGTCTGGGCGGCCAGGGTCGGAGTAGGCAGGCTCATAGCCGGGCGGTATGTCCAGGTAGTAGGTGGGGCTGTAGGCGCAGAGTGGGAGGAGGAGGTAGTTGCGTGGGTCGTCCTGGGCGGCGCCAATCTTGCGGATGAGGTCGGCGGCGCAGTAGAAGCAGCCGCGGACGTAGGTGAATGGTGGCTGGAGGCCTACAGGGCAGGAGACGGTGTCCGGAAGATTGCCCCGGTCCTGACTGGAGCAGAGATAGGTGTCGTGAAACTGCAAAGGGCGTAAAGACTTTATTACTTTAGACAATTCTTCATACGCTAAATCACAGGACCTTTTATAGGCCGCTATGCATGCATGCCAAATTTCAGGATAGCTGTTGGTCTGTTTTGTTGAATCGTCGTAGGGGAAGAGAGCCATGCGAAAACAGAAGAAACAGCCTGAGGCCATCTGAAAGTTGACTGGTGATGTGGGGAATTCAGAACCGTCTGGCAGGGTAGAATCAGCACAGGTGATATTGGTAGATGCCGACACATGAGTACTGAGAAAAGGAACCATGTCAGCAGCAAAATCCACTAATACATCATACGAAACCGATTGACTTCTGAAATCTGCTAGCAGCCGGCTTGGGTAGCCAGTCGAAGCATCCGTAATGCAATTAGCCACTGCATAAAATGTCTTTTTTTGACCAGGAAATGAGTGCTCGGTTCTAAAGGGCAAATAGGTACCGGAATGAAACCTTAAACTACCATTCTGATAGCTGCAATGTTCACCAGAAACAGAGGAGCACCAGAAAAATAGACCCAGGTCTTCCTTTGCCATTGTTTTTCCTTTCTTTATGCTCTTAAAGGGAAAACACCATGGGTTGACACCATCACCGATCCCACTCATTTTTTTTTCTACGATAGGTGTTACCATTGTAAGCTTGCAAGGGTATAACGTTTTGGCCAAAAGGACTCTGCTCCAGAAATAAAAATTGCCAAATTTTTGTATGCTACAACGTGGGGGAGGGCTGCAAATGACACGAAAAAATTCATAACTAAAATATGCCGATGCCGCCGCATTAGGCCGCTTAACACAATTTGTATTTATTGAAAAGCCACCAGAAAAAAATATACTGGGGGTTCAAATCGGAGCGGAAGGACGCGGAGGGGCCCGAAAACTGGCAAAAATGGTCATTTTTGGTGGTTTTTAGAGGTTTTTCCCACATTATCATAACTTATAAATTTTTTTCGCAATCGGGACCCCAATTTTTGCAATGTACGCCCCAAAATTGACCCATAAACATAATCATATCTTTATATTAATTAATAAATTTGTTTTCATGTTTTTGACCCCACTATAGAGAGCCCAAAATGTATTAAAAATTTTATTAATTAATATTAACATATGATTATGTTTATGGGTCAATTTTGGGGCGTACATTTCAAAAATTGGGGTCCCGATTGCGAAAAAAATTAAAAATTACGATAATGTGGGAAAAACCTCTAAAAACCATCAAATATGACCATTTTTGCCAGTTTTCGGGCCCCTCCGCGTCCTTCCGCTCCGATTTGAACCCCCAGTATATTTTTTTCTGGTGGCTTTTCAATAAATACAAATTGTGTTAAGCGGCCTAATGCGGCGGCATCGGCATATTTTAGTTATGAATTTTTTTGTACGTCATAGAGCTCTTTCCCTATGCTACAACGTGTAAAACTTTTGGATTTTTTTTCGCAGTATTTTTTTACCAAATTGAAAAAACTAAATATGCTTGCAAGCTTACTTTGATATCCCCTAACTTGGAAAAAAATTTCATCAAAATTGAAGGGGGTGTCATTTAGGTCGTTTGTCCTTTAAAAACAGGAAGCATGGTACAGCTTGAGCAAAGTTTTTTTTCTACAGTGTTTTGATCAATAAAAAATAGGTCATTAATGGAGCGTTCCAGGGTGACCAGGCCTTCTAAGCAAACAAGTCGGTTGCTGAAATCCTTTGGTAAGAGGTTGAGCAGTGCGGGTACATTCTTAGTGGTCTCGGGTGGCAGGATTTGGTCCAGATACTTCTCATTGCAATTGTCATCGGTGCATTGGTAGAGGGGCCGCTTGGACTGATGCTCGTCGCCAAGGACATAGCTGGGTGGGATATTGATGTAGTTGGTGCTGTTGAAGGCGCAGAAGGGAAGAAGGACGTAGCTGTTGGCTTTCGTTGCCTCCGTGGCCTCTCGACGAATCAGCTCAGCACCACAGAAGGCACACCCGGAAACATTGTAACGATACTCTGGTGCCAGGCCCACAAGACAAGAGACAGTTTTGGGAACATTTCCGAAAGTCTCACTGGAGCAGATGATACTTGCATTCACGTCCTTGTCCTTACGGTCCAAAATATAACTAGAAAGTTTGTCACAAGAAAAATGCTCCTTGACGCAGATTAGCTGGAACTCAGGGTTGTCGCTGGGTTGACGGGTAAACTTGTCGAAAGCAAATAAGGCAACGGAATAGCACTGAATGCAGTTGTTGGTTGAGGTTATGGTGGTTGGTAGTGATTTATCGAAGTGTCCAACGGCGCAGGCACGAGTGGAACTAGCTCCCATGTTCAGCGTTGTTGAGTCAGGAAGACTGCTCACGAATTGTTTCACTACAACATCCGATGGTTTCAGCTGGGCCAGGTAATTAGAGTTTGAGTTTGAAGGCTTGAAAAATTGGTTTGGGTCATCAATAAAAGCATCAGCACTGCAATAATAGAGGTAGTAGGTTTTTCCGCCCTGCGTCTTGCCCTCAACGTAATCCACGAAATCGCTCTTGCCATAATGCGTCTTCTTTAGCTGGTATTTGCAGGCGTCACTGGTGGCAGATTCTGAAGAACATTCAAAGCTGAGAGCCAGGTCATCTACGGTTACTGGATTGCTCGATTTCACAGCAGCGGAACTTGCCAAAACGGTGAGTGTGCAGCTGACGCATGTTTTGCTCTCCTTGATGTACAACTGGTTCAGCTTCAAATCATTCTTGACCATGCCGTGCAGACACTTCATTCCAGCCACGCTTCCGAGACTCACCCAAACGATTAGCCAAAGCATTAAGCATCCTGATTGTTTTCCCGATTTCATATCTTCTGGTCGAATTTTAGATTTCTGACCTGACGTACGTTACGTTTAAAGTTGCAATTTTTAAAAAGGGCGGTTGCTTTTCTTTTCTTTCTTAGAAGCATAGGTAAGATCAACAAAGAATAATTTACTGTTATGTTACTTGGGTATCAATAATTGTTTAATTTAGCTCCCGATTGATATATCTGGTACCATCGGCAGGCCAAATGTGGGTCTCTTTTCTCCAAAATTTGCAATTGACTCGAGTAAAAAGTAAAGGAAGTATATTTTATACTAGTGGAATCTGCTGCTTGGACAGTTGCATTTTGTTTTTGGCGCGCAGATCATTGTCTCTTTCCATGCGCACCCAAAAACAAAATGCAGATGACGCAGCAGATTCCACTAGTATAAAATGTATTTCCTTTACTTTTTACTCGAGTCAATTGCAAATTTTGGAGAAAAGAGACCCACATTTGGCCTGCCGATGGTACCACGGTACCAGATATTTCTTCCACTTTTAATATAGTATAAAATGTATAAATACAAATTTTATAATGTTGGTTATATATTTAGCTAAGATTTTATTGAACTGCCGCCCAGGACCTGGCCTGGGGGCAGTACTAAGGATTCACCCCAAAAAGGGCCATGAGTCTATATATCTATATATGTCAGCAAAGATTCCTCTGTGGTTTTTCAACGAAATTTGCTCATCTTTTCAGGAAATATCAGGTATGTTGGCCGCTCCAACATATCTCATATGACCTTGGCGAAAATTCCTGGATCTGTGGCAACTGCAACTTTTTCGTTTTTTCCAATGCCAAGATTTCGAATTTTTGCAAAATTTTGCAAAGTCCTCCAAATTTTAGCTGATTTATGGCCTCCTACCCTACCTCACCACCATACCTACCAAATTTTTGAACTGCCGCCCAGGACCTGGCCTGGGGGCAGTACTAAGGATTCACCCCAAAAAGGGCCATGAGTCTATATATCTATATATGTCAGCAAAGATTCCTCTGTGGTTTTTCAACGAAATTTGCTCATCTTTTCAGGAAATATCAGGTATGTTGGCCGCTCCAACATATCTCATATGACCTTGGCGAAAATTCCTGGATCTGTGGCAACTGCAACTTTTTCGTTTTTTCCAATGCCAAGATTTCGAATTTTTGCAAAATTTTGCAAAGTCCTCCAAATTTTAGCTGATTTATGGCCTCCTACCCTACCTCACCACCATACCTACCAAATTTTTGAACTGCCGCCCAGGACCTGGCCTGGGGGCAGTACTAAGGATTCACCCCAAAAAGGGCCATGAGTCTATATATCTATATATGTCAGCAAAGATTCCTCTGTGGTTTTTCAACGAAATTTGCTCATCTTTGCAGGAAATATCAGGTATGTTGGCCGCTCCAACATATCTCATATGACCTTGGCGAAAATTCCTGGATCTGTGGCAACTGCAACTTTTTCGTTTTTTCCAATGCCAAGATTTCGAATTTTTGCAAAATTTTGCAAAGTCCTCCAAATTTTAGCTGATTTATGGCCTCCTACCCTACCTCACCACCATACCTACCAAATTTTTGAACTGCCGCCCAGGACCTGGCCTGGGGGCAGTACTAAGGATTCACCCCAAAAAGGGCCATGAGTCTATATATCTATATATGTCAGCAAAGATTCCTCTGTGGTTTTTCAACGAAATTTGCTCATCTTTTCAGGAAATATCAGGTATGTTGGCCGCTCCAACATATCTCATATGACCTTGGCGAAAATTCCTGGATCTGTGGCAACTGCAACTTTTTCGTTTTTTCCAATGCCAAGATTTCGAATTTTTGCAAAATTTTGCAAAGTCCTCCAAATTTTAGCTGATTTATGGCCTCCTACCCTACCTCACCACCATACCTACCAAATTTTTGAACTGCCGCCCAGGACCTGGCCTGGGCAGGGTTGCCGGAATCTTTAGAGAATATTTTATTCTGTATTCTGAAAATCCAGAATCCATGGATTCTGTAATTTCAGAAATTGGCAGATTTTATTCCGATTTTATTCTATAAATTTTGAAGGCCGGATTATATTCCGATTTTATTCTGTAAGAATTCCTTACAGAATATTTATGAAATATATTGTTCATAATCCTTACAGAATCTAGACCCCAGGCATTACCTGGGCCAGGTAATGCCTGGCCCAGGTAATGCCTAGCCCATGTAATGCCTGGCCCAGGTAATTCCTGGCCCAGGTAATGCCTGGCCCAGGTAATGCCTGGCCCAGGTAATGCCTGGCCCAGGTAATGCCTGGCCCAGGTAATGCCTGGCCCAGGTAATGCCTGGCCCAGGTAATGCCTGGCCCAGGTAATGCCTAGCCCAGGTAATGCCTGGCCCAGGTAATGCCTGGCCCAGGTAATGCCTGGCCCAGGTAATGCCTGGCCCAGGTAATGCCTGGCCCAGGTAATGCCTGGCCCAGGTAATGCCTAGCCCAGGTAATGCCTAGCCCAGGTAATGCCTGGCCCAGGTAATGCCTGGCCCAGGTAATGCCTGGGCCAGTTAATGCCTGGCCCAGGTAATGCCTGGCCCAGGTAATGCCTAGCCCAGGTAATGCCTGGCCCAGGTAATGCCTGGCCCAGGTAATGCCTGGCCCAGGTAATGCCTGGCCCAGGTAATGCCTGGCCCAGGTAATGCCTGGCCCAGGTAATGCCTGGCCCAGGTAATGCCTGGCCCAGGTAATGCCTGGCCCAGGTAATGCCTGGCCCAGGTAATGCCTGGCCCAGGTAATGCCTGGCCCAGGTAATGCCTGGCCCAGGTAATGCCTGGCCCAGGTAATGCCTGGCCCAGGTAATGCCTGGCCCAGGTAATGCCTGGCCCAGGTAATGCCTGGCCCAGGTAATGCCTGGCCCAGGTAATGCCTGGCCCCCAAGCGATCGATGCCTAGTCTTGGTTGGAACTTACACTTGTCAAGCAAGTGTAGATAGTAGATGTGTGTGCATGATTTGTCAGGCATTCTGTGTGCCCTGCGCCCACTCATTGGGCAACACAGAAATCGTGCTCCAGCAACGCAATGTAGTTAGCCAATCACCAAGGCTGAATCAATTTGTCATTAATCCAGGCTACCCGTTGGAGCTCCACCTACCTCATGACCAGTTCCCTTCTGGCCACAAAACAAGAGCTTGGGCCAGTGCTGGATGAGGCAGGCTAATACGTTCTCATCCTCCCTGGAACGCCGTTTCAAACGGTTCATTTACCTAGGGTCACAATGTCCATGGGCCAGGCATTACCTGGGCCAGGCATTACCTGGGCCAGGCATTACCTGGGCCAGGCATTACCTGGGCCAGGCATTACCTGGGCCAGGCATTACCTGGGCCAGGCATTACCTGGGCCAGGCATTACCTGGACCAGGCATTACCTGGACCAGGCATTACCTGATAGGAGTTGGCAGGATTCTGGATCCTGCTCACAACGAGTTTGACGTCACGCATGCGGCTGCTGCACTCCTCAATCCCCAGCGCAAGTGCAAAGGATTCAATCCCCAGCTCATCGATGCCGCCAAGGCGTACGTCATTGGGAAGTGCTCCAGCAACGAGGTGGAGGAGATCCAAACTCGTCAGCCCATCATTCCTCAGCCCAGTATACAAGTACCTAGCAACAAGATAGAGTCTAACTTGTTGCAAGTTACAGGTGTGGACGAAAGTCTCATTGGAAGTCTGATGGCCTGCCTGGACGAGGAGAACAGCCTGGGCTCTTCCAGCAACTCATCCCAAGGCTCCTCCACCTCAGTTACTTCCAACGACGATGCCACCACACAGCTCAACCATTTTCTCAGCACCATCATCGCATGCAGCGGTCAGTTTCCTAGCAGTCTTCAGTGGGGCCAGGCATTACCTGGGCCAGGTAATGCCTGGCCCGCCACAACACTGCACCATGTTTGCAGATCCAGTGCAGTTCTGGGCGGTGGATGCTGGCCAGAGCTATGATATCCTCCAATCAGTTGCCCTAGATCTCCTCTCCATACCTTCCAGCGGCGTATCGATAAACTTCCTACTATGCTAAATGATTGGAAAACCATAAGGTGACAGTTCAGGTGGAGTGAGTGTTCAGCTACGGCGGAATGGTGATGAATGGTCTCAGTAATCGTCTCTCCGACAAAGTCTTCCAGACTGAGATTCAGTTTTTGTGCAATCCCGAAATTGTTAAGAAGCTCTAGACGTTTTAGCCAAATTGATTTAGTCCGCCTTTCTACAATTTCTATATGGCCATGTGACAACATTTTCTAGTGCTTGTTTCATTGCAATTTTCGAGTGCTACAAGAAAAAGACAGTTTCCATGCCATCGGACAACTACCCTGACAGATAATGAATTTACTAAATAGATGCATGGGGGCCAGGCATTAGCTGGGCCAGGCATTACCTGGGCCAGGCATTACCTGGGCCAGGCATTACCTGGGCCAGGCATTACCTGGGCCAGGCATTACCTGGGCCAGGCATTACCTGGCCTATCAAAATCGTTGTCAGAATCTGGAATCTAATTACAGAATATATTCTGTTAATAAAATATTTTATTCCGATTTTATTCTGTAATTTTCAGAGGCCAGATTTTATTCCGATTTTATTCTATAAATTTTGGAGGTCAGATTTTATTCTGATTTTATTCTGTAAGAAATTGGCAAGTGCGGCAACCCTGGGCCTGGGGGCAGTACTAAGGATTCACCCCAAAAAGGGCCATGAGTCTATATATCTATATATGAAGAAGGTGGAGAAGGCGAAGCTGGACATGAAGATCTTGCACAGAGGAGACTGGAAAGAGTGTGCCAAGGCATCAGTGCAGGTGCTTGACCAGAGTGACGGCGCACCCCACTATTAGTGCAAGTTGTGGGGGCCGACGCTCTAGAATCCTGACCTATCTTGAGTCTTCCTCGCTTTCAAGGGGATGGTCAAGCACCATGCACACTCTTCCAGTTCCCGAGTGAAGAGAAGTCCAGCAATGTGAAGTTGCGAAGGGACCAAAGGAAGGAAAACGCAGGACAGGCAAGGCCAAGCTCAGGTGCAGGTTGCAGAGGGCAAGAAGGTGGAGAAGGCGAAGCTGGACATGAAGATCTTGCACAGAGGAGACTGGAAAGAGTGTGCCAAGGCATCAGTGCAGGTGCTTGACCAGAGTGATGGCGCACCCCACTATTAGTGCAAGTTGTGGGGGCCGACGCTCTAGAATCCTGACCTATCTTGAGTCTTCCTCGCTTTCAAGGGGACGGTCAAGCACCATGCACACTCTTCCAGTTCCCGAGTGAAGAGAAGTCCAGCAATGTGAAGTTGCGAAGGGACCAAAGGAAGGAAAACGCAGGACAGGCAAGGCCAAGCTCAGGTGCAGGTTGCAGAGGGCAAGAAGCTGGAGAAGGCGAAGCTGGACATGAAGATCTTGCACAGAGGAGACTGGAAAGAGTGTGCCAAGGCATCAGTGCAGGTGCTTGACCAGAGTGACGGCGCACCCCACTATTAGTGCAAGTTGTGGGGGCCGACGCTCTAGAATCCTGACCTATCTTGAGTCTTCCTCGCTTTCAAGGGGACGGTCAAGCACCATGCACACTCTTCCAGTTCCCGAGTGAAGAGAAGTCCAGCAATGTGAAGTTGCGAAGGGACCAAAGGAAGGAAAATGCAGGACAGGCAAGGCCAAGCTCAGGTGCAGGTTGCAGAGGGCAAGAAGCTGGAGAAGGCGAAGCTGGACATGAAGATCTTGCACAGGGGAGACTGGAAAGAGTGTGCCAAGGCATCAGTGCAGGTGCTTGACCAGAGTGACGGCGCACCCCACTATTAGTGCAAGTTGTGGGGGCCGACGCTCTAGAATCCTGACCTATCTTGAGTCTTCCTCGCTTTCAAGGGGACGGTCAAGCACCATGCACACTCTTCCAGTTCCCGAGTGAAGAGAAGTCCAGCAATGTGAAGTTGCGAAGGGACCAAAGGAAGGAAAACGCAGGACAGGCAAGGCCAAGCTCAGGTGCAGGTTGCAGAGGGCAAGAAGCTGGAGAAGGCGAAGCTGGACATGAAGATCTTGCACAGGGGAGACTGGAAAGAGTGTGCCAAGGCATCAGTGCAGGTGCTTGACCAGAGTGACGGCGCACCCCACTATTAGTGCAAGTTGTGGGGGCCGACGCTCTAGAATCCTGACCTATCTTGAGTCTTCCTCGCTTTCAAGGGGACGGTCAAGCACCATGCACACTCTTCCAGTTCCCGAGTGAAGAGAAGTCCAGCAATGTGAAGTTGCGAAGGGACCAAAGGAAGGAAAACGCAGGACAGGCAAGGCCAAGCTCAGGTGCAGGTTGCAGAGGGCAAGAAGCTGGAGAAGGCGAAGCTGGACATGAAGATCTTGCACAGGGGAGACTGGAAAGAGTGTGCCAAGGCATCAGTGCAGGTGCTTGACCAGAGTGACGGCGCACCCCACTATTAGTGCAAGTTGTGGGGGCCGACGCTCTAGAATCCTGACCTATCTTGAGTCTTCCTCGCTTTCAAGAGGATGGTCAAGCACCATGCACACTCTTCCAGTTCCCGAGTGAAGAGAAGTCCAGCAATGTGAAGTTGCGAAGGGACCAAAGGAAGGAAAACGCAGGACAGGCAAGGCCAAGCTCAGGTGCAGGTTGCAGAGGGCAAGAAGCTGGAGAAGGCGAAGCTGGACATGAAGATCTTGCACAGGGGAGACTGGAAAGAGTGTGCCAAGGCATCAGTGCAGGTGCTTGACCAGAGTGACGGCGCACCCCACTATTAGTGCAAGTTGTGGGGGCCGACGCTCTAGAATCCTGACCTATCTTGAGTCTTCCTCGCTTTCAAGGGGACGGTCAAGCACCATGCACACTCTTCCAGTTCCCGAGTGAAGAGAAGTCCAGCAATGTGAAGTTGCGAAGGGACCAAAGGAAGGAAAACGCAGGACAGGCAAGGCCAAGCTCAGGTGCAGGTTGCAGAGGGCAAGAAGCTGGAGAAGGCGAAGCTGGACATGAAGATCTTGCACAGGGGAGACTGGAAAGAGTGTGCCAAGGCATCAGTGCAGGTGCTTGAGCAGAGTGACGGCGCACCCCACTATTAGTGCAAGTTGTGGGGGCCGACGCTCTAGAATCCTGACCTATCTTGAGTCTTCCTCGCTTTCAAGGGGACGGTCAAGCACCATGCACACTCTTCCAGTTCCCGAGTGAAGAGAAGTCCAGCAATGTGAAGTTGCGAAGGGACCAAAGGAAGGAAAACGCAGGACAGGCAAGGCCAAGCTCAGGTGCAGGTTGCAGAGGGCAAGAAGCTGGAGAAGGCGAAGCTGGACATGAAGATCTTGCACAGGGGAGACTGGAAAGAGTGTGCCAAGGCATCAGTGCAGGTGCTTGACCAGAGTGACGGCGCACCCCACTATTAGTGCAAGTTGTGGGGGCCGACGCTCTAGAATCCTGACCTATCTTGAGTCTTCCTCGCTTTCAAGAGGATGGTCAAGCACCATGCACACTCTTCCAGTTCCCGAGTGAAGAGAAGTCCAGCAATGTGAAGTTGCGAAGGGACCTTAGGAAGGAAAACGCAGGACAGGCAAGGCCAAGCACAGGTGCAGGTTTCCACTGGCTGTAAGCAGCCTCCCCGAAGGGCTCTAAGCCAGGCATTCTCCTCAACCTGCCCCAGGATAAAACTGACCAAGTTTGTCCTTGTTGCGGAGGGCAAAGATTAGGAAAAGATAAAAGAATGATGATTATGGTAATCATTGCACACATTCAGATAAAAGGAGCAACATATTTCTAGGAAATAAAAAAGGAATAAAAATTTTTGTTGTTTCCAAATACAAAATTTTCATCGTTGAGATGTAATTTAGAAATTATTTATTATTTCATTATATAGAAAATATATCTGATACCATCGGCAGGCCAAATGTGGGACTCTTTTCTCCAAAATTTGCAGGTGCCTGGAGTAAAAAGTCAAGGAAATACATTTTTTACTAGTGGAATCTGCTGCTTGGACAGTTGCATTTTGTTTTTGGCGCGCAGTTAGTGTCTCTTTCCATGCGCGCCCAAAACAAAATGCAGATGACGCAGCAGATTCCACTAGTAAAAAATGTATTTCCTTGACTTTTTACTCCAGGCAACTGCAAATTTTGGAGAAAAGAGTCCCACATTTGGCCTGCCAATGGTATCAGATATTTCTCCCACTTTTAATATAGCATAAAATGTATAAATATAAATTTTATATTGTTGGTTATATATTTAATCAAAACTTTATTCGATATATAAAAAAAGATAAAACGTGTAAAAAATTTAATGAAAAGAAAATATTCAAAAATGAATAAGACAATGCAAACTTGCTGTCAAACAAAAATTTTTTTGAGAAATTTTCTTAACTTATGCTTAGTGCACTCGATTTTTGGGAGAAAAGAGCTTTACTTTTGGTCTGGCGTGGTACCAGTTGTTTTCTCAACTTTAAATATCCAAAAATAAAAAATAATGTCTGCGATGGATTCGAACCTACCAGTTTCATCCATCTACCCAATCGCTTACGCCACTACACCACTGGTGCATGTGACTCCTTAGTTTAACTGAAGAGCTATGAATAAATAAATACATGAGGCCAAGGGACTCGGGGAAGGGGGGTGTGGGGAAAAAATGAATACCTACTATCGTCCATTGAATAGATGCGGAGAAGAAGGAGAAGGAGAAGAAGAAGAAGGAGTTCGGACAAACGGTTTTGAGTGATTTTCTCTAGCATTCTGATACTTTTTGGCGATTTTTCGCGAGTTTTGGTTAATTCGACGCTGCTCTTTCCAATGCAAAAAGAATCAGAAAGATTGAAGCTTCCTGTGAGGAGCTAGAGCCTTATCAAAATTGAGATCTAGCAATAACCCCCAAAACATACACTTGGGTCGAAAAGAGGGGCTGGGCGCTGACGGTTCGCCTTGCTCCCTTGCGCCAGCCCAATTAGGGTCGCAATCACTGGAGCACAGCCTTCATGAGAAGCTAAGCAGACCTAGGATGAGAGTTTTAACCTTCAATACAGCTTATAACAATAAGCAACAGCCTTAAATTTTCATCTTTGATTTTGAGTGGCTATTAGGTTCTGTGAAATGGGGATTGTAAGATGTTTGCAGGAACGGTATGCTTGGAAGTGGAAGAGGCCGGTGCGAACTCCCCGTCGGAGGCGGGGACATTCTTGACGCTGTCAGCCGTGGCCTCCATCATCTGTCTACTGCTTCACTCCTGCGGCCTAACCAATAGAGCCAGCGATTTCGTGGACGGCGCCGACTTTGCCATTGTTCAAGCCGTGCGCAGCCAACTTCGCAAGAGATCCCTTTCTCGTCGTATAGAGGTACATATTGTCTTCTCCTTTTAATAGTTTCAATCTCTCTTAGTCTGCCTGTCATTCTGTAGGAGATGCATTGTATTGTTTGAGGCAGTGTGGCGACTGGGAGCTTGGGAGTGGGACGGGGATGAGGAGGCGGATGCGTGCGCCATTTGCCTGGAGGAGTACAGGGAGGGGGACATGCTGCGTCGCCTGTCCTGCGGTCATCGACTCCACCGCCACTGTCTCGACCCCTGGCTTTTGCAGGCCGACACTTGCCCCCTCTGCAAGGCCATCATCATATTGCCTAATCGACTTCCTTTTCTTTAACCTTTTTCACTCCCTGTCCAAAATCCTTGCCCGCTTCATTACTGATTTCGACGCCTCCAGGAATGTACTGCCCCCCTATAGGGGGGGATAGAACCTGATTCGCTCCCCCCTATAGGGGGGGATAGAACCTGATTCCCTCCCCCCCTATGAGGGGGGATAGAACCAGGTTCGCTCCCCCCCTATAGGGGGGGATAGAACCAGGTTCGCTCCCCCCCTATAGGGGGGGGGGGGGATAGAACCAGGTTCGCTCCCCCCTATAGGGGGGGGATAGAACCAGCCTTGGAGAGTGGGTAGAAGTGGAGAGTGGCGAGATTTTTCCCACTTGTCTATTGTCGAGTGATATTCCGCAACGTGAAATAGAGACGCAACAGGCAATGAAAATGAGTAGATGTCGCATAGGAGAGAATTCTGCGTAGAGGGGCAATTCTTGAGTTCAGCTGCTCCGCAACCTGGCTGAAATGACGGCAGAAATAAGAACTTAATCTGATGGTTGGTTGTGGTGTTACCTGTTGAGGTTGGGAAGGTTGTTGTGGGTGATGAAGTAGGCTCTGGAGCAGGAGGAGTGGTTGGACTGGTGGAAGGAGTCAACGAGGAATTGTGTGTGCCGAAAGAAACTGGCTTCTTTGGCCATGCAGTACATGTCCAGGGAACAGGCGAAGTCGTAGATGATGCGCTTGGGTGGAGCAGGGAAAGAAGTGAAGATTGTCCGGAAGATGTGAGCAGGGCTCTCTCCACCGAGGATGCTCTGGTAGCCATACATCTGTCCATGTGGGCAGACATAGACAAGGATTCCGTTGGTGAGGACAGGGTGAGCATTGGCAGCTTTGTTGCAGGCAGATGCATCATTTGCTTCTTTGCCAGATGGGTGGCGGTAGAGGGGAAGGCCGCGTAGGCGTGGCCAGAGGGGGAGCCAGTCATGGTGATTGATCTTGGAAGCAGGATAGGCAGCGTGAGGCAGGCGCCTTCCGCCCTCTTCTACCACTCCATCCACCCTCCGCGCAACCTGGAGGTAGAGCAGTGCTGCGGCAGACACCTCCTCTGGAGTTTCCTCAACAGAGACTGCAACTGTGAAATGTCCATTCTTGATGGGAATAATGTTGGTAACTTGAGCAACTGCGAGCAGAATTTGGGCAAGCACTGGTACAGCTTTTAGAAGGTCTCGATAGGCCTCCTCTCCTTCTGGCTGAAGCAGGTTCACTCCTCCCCCCGCGATCTAAATTATTTCTATTGCCTCCCATCATCCAGTCCAAGATCCTCTCCATCCTCCACTCTCGCCAGCTTCAGGTCCAACTTTATTCCTCATTCAACTACAAGCTAAGGAGGCATGAAATCTACAGTTGGTGTCAACGGGCGACTTGAAGCAGCCACTGATGCCCAGTGAGCCCAATCTGTGGGTGACGGAGCACTGCTGCGGCCGCCTGAAGCCCCAGTCGGAGACCCTCCTGCTGTGTGATGGCTGCAGTCAGTGGATCCATGCTTCTCGCGCCTGTGCCAAGCTCTCTTCTAGCCTTCTAGACCTTGCCATTCATTCTAGTCATCCCTTTCTCTGCCCTTCCTGCCGCTGACTGACTAATGCCTTCATCTCAGTCCCTCAAAACCCACACTGCACACAAAACCACTTAGTATTTTACCCAATTCTGGCACTTATCAAGGCTGGTTTTATCCCCCCCTATAGGGGGGGAGCGAACCTGGTTCTATCCCCCTCTCAGGGGGGGAGCGAACCTGGTTCTATCCCCCCTATCGGGGGGAGGGGAATAGGTCTATCCCCCCTATAGGGGGGCGGGACATGCCTCCGACGCCTAGTTCCCCCCCCCCCCCCTAAGAA
>JASANA010008307.1:0-132244 GCA_030248095.1 Ptycholaimellus sp. GST1_10
TTTACGTTTGGCCTGACCCTTTGGAACCCACCGACATGAGAGCTGATATTGTACCGCAGTTTCTTGACTGAGGGCCCAGCATCGTCGTCGGTGTCGCAGTGCGAGGCCTCCCCAGACTATTGCTGGTCCGCCTCCGTCTTGTCCACCTCCGCCGCGCTCATGAGCCCTTCTTCCGCATCCTTTTGCTGCTTTGCGTCTAGTAGCGTAGCCTAAATGGTCTGGCAGCCTCAAAAACACCACATATACGAGGCTTAAAAAACATCGTCTTTCTGCAACCAAAAGACATTGTTTTTTTCTTGCTATTCGCAGAGGCGGATGAAGTTGTTTTTCATCTCGGTGTCATAGCTCAGCCACTCTCTGTACTTCCCAGCTCAGATTTACTGTGCATCAATGCGAATGACAATGATACCCGATTCCGATCCACTGTTTAGCTAGAGCTGGCCGTGTATCCTGGGGCGCCACACTCCCACTCACTTCACCACGAACATGTAGTCCGTCCTCGTCCTTCGATCCCTTAACTCTCCTTCCATCGATGGTTTTATTGCAGCCACCCAGAGAAGTGGGATGAAAGGTGGCAAGAAATTTAACAGTTGAATTCGGTTAGAGAGCAAGGTGGGAGCGTGGGACCTGGGATGAAGGGACCTGGGAAGACCTGGGAACCCACCATGGACACTGAATGTCCAACTCTGCAGTTTACTCCTTTTCCCTGAACACAATTGAGAGTAGAAAGGAAAATCAGCAGAAACCCTCGTCGATAGATTTGAAGAGTCTGACACTGATGACAGGCAATGTACATCAGGAAGGCTAGTACCAGCAGTACCATCACCAGTCCTCCACCCAGTCTGTAGCTCATCTGCAATTCATCTGTGTCTTTTTTCATAGAGGTCAACGCCACTGTCATCTATGTGGACTCGGACGAGGGATACAAAAGATGAGCTGGACCTGGAGAGTGTGCTGTGCGCTGTGGTGGCGCTCAACAGACCTTCATGGAGCACGGCCTCTCCAAGACCATCCTCTGGTCCTTCGGCAAGTTTGATGAGCTCATGTTCTACAAGGCTGTACATCTCTTGTATCTACCCTCTCCCTTCCACCTACTCTCTTTCTCCCCTTTTCCCTCCTCAACCCATTCACTGTTCAGGAGGATGTCAATGTCAATCCAGTGCACACCATCGTTTCCACCCACATCAAGCTCAGCAAGGTAGGGGGCTGGGGTATCCAGATCATTGGCAGCTACGACCTCACGGAAGGCAACTGGGGCAAGCCCAATGCCCACATCATGATGGGCAACCGCTGGGAGAAGGCGACGCGCAAGAACAAGTATGGGCAGTGGGAGATGGTGCAGTAAGTGCCTAGTATTTTCAGATCATTCAGTCTGTGCACCTACTCTTTCTCTCTTCAGCTGCTGAAATAAAGAGTTCATACTTCATTTTCTAATCAGCTAAAATGCTTCAAAAACTCATTTGGTCCCAACTGTCAAAGACCAATTTTCAGTTGGACTCTGCTGCTGAAATAAAGAGTTCATACTTCATTTTCTAATCAGCTAAAATGCTTCAAAAACTCATTTGGTCCCAACTGTCAAAGACCAATTTTCAGTTGGACTCTGCTGCTGAAATAAAGAGTTCATACTTCATTTTCTAATCAGCTAAATGCTTCAAAAACTCATTTGGTCCCAACTGTCAAAGACCAATTTTCAGTTGGACTCTGCTGCTGAAATAAAGAGTTCATACTTCATTTTCTAATCAGCTAAAATGCTTCAAAAACTCATTTGGTCCCGACAGTCAAAGACCAATTTTCAGTTGGACTCTGCTGCTGAAATAAAGAATTAATGCTTCATTTTCCAATCAGCTAAATGCTTCTAAAACTCATTTGGTCCCAACAGTCAAAGACCAATTTTCAGTTGGACTCTGCTGCTGAAATAAAGAGTTCATACTTCATTTTCTAATCAGCTAAAATGCTTCAAAAACTCATTTGGTCCCAACAGTCAAAGACCAATTTTCAGTTGGACTCTGCTGCTGAAATAAAGAGTTAATGCTTCATTTTCCAATCAGCTAAATGCTTCAAAAACTCATTTGGTCCCAACAGTCAAAGACCAATTTTCAGTTGGACTCTGCTGCTGAAATAAAGAGTTCATACTTCATTTTCTAATCAGCTAAAATGCTTCAAAAACTCATTTGGTCCCAACAGTCAAAGACCAATTTTCAGTTGGACTCTGCTGCTGAAATAAAGAGTTAATGCTTCATTTTCCAATCAGCTAAATGCTTCAAAAACTCATTTGGTCCCAACAGTCAAAGACCAATTTTCAGTTGGACTCTGCTGCTGAAATAAAGAGTTCATACTTCATTTTCTAATCAGCTAAAATGCTTCAAAAACTCATTTGGTCCCAAATGTCAAAGACCAATTTTCAGTTGGACTCTGCTGCTGAAATAAAGAGGTAATGCTTCATTTTCCAATCACCTAAATGCTTCAAAAACTCATTTGGTCCCAACAGTCAAAGACCAATTTTCAGTTGGACTCTGCTGCTGAAATAAAGAATTAATGCTTCATTTTCCAATCAGCTAAATGCTTCAAAAACTCATTTGGTCCCAACAGTCAAAGACCAATTTTCAGTTGGACTCTGCTGCTGAAATAAAGAGTTCATACTTCATTTTCTAATCAGCTAAAATGCTTCAAAAACTCATTTGGTCCCAACTGTCAAAGACCAATTTTCAGTTGGACTCTGCTGCTGAAATAAAGAGTTAATGCTTCATTTTCCAATCACTTAAATGCTTCAAAAACTCATTTGGTCCCAACAGTCAAAGACCAATTTTCAGTTGGACTCTGCTGCTGAAATAAAGAGTTCATACTTCATTTTCTAATCAGCTAAAATGCTTCAAAAACTCATTTGGTCCTAACAGTCAAAGATCAATTTTCAGTTGGACTCTGTTGCTGAAATAAAGAGTTAATGCTTCATTTTCCAATCAGCTAAATGCTTCAAAAACTCATTTGGTCCCAACAGTCAAAGACCAATTTTCAGTTGGACTCTGCTGCTGAAATAAAGAGTTCATACTTCATTTTCTAATCAGCTAAAATGCTTCAAAAACTCATTTGGTCCCAACTGTCAAAGACCAATTTTCAGTTGGACTCTGCTGCTGAAATAAAGAGTTCATACTTCATTTTCTAATCAGCTAAAATGCTTCAAAAACTCATTTGGTCCCAACAGTCAAAATCCAATTTTCAGTTGGACTCTGCTGCTGAAATAAAGAGTTCATACTTCATTTTCTAATCAGCTAAAATGCTTCAAAAACTCATTTGGTCCCAACTGTCAAAGACCAATTTTCAGTTGGACTCTGCTGCTGAAATAAAGAGTTCATACTTCATTTTCTAATCAGCTAAAATGCTTCAAAAACTCATTTGGTCCCAACAGTCAAAATCCAATTTTCAGTTGGACTTTGCTGCTGAAATAAAGAGTTCATGCTTCATTTTCTAATTATTTACAAAATTTGAAAATCTTGAGGAGGGGTTAATTTAAGGGGTGGGGTAATTTGAGCTACTACTTTGCCTGTTTTACTACTTCCAATGGGGTAACCGCTTTCTACTACTGCGCAATGACTCTTAGGTAAAGACGCAATTTATAGGAATTCATTAAGTGTTAGTGTTTTAAATAAAAGCATGCAATGGAAGAAAGAAACAAACAAAGACATTCGCCAAACAAAGACAGCCATTTGCTATTTGCATTCATGCCAATAAAGGGAACAAAGAAGTAATTGTGAAACATCATGCTTCCACCGTGGTTACATAGTGATATGCGTAGTAAAATGAAATAAAAAATGAAGTTAGTAGCAAAAGTTAGTTGCGGCGGTGGCATCGGTAGTGGCGGAAGGTGATGGCCAGAAGGGTGGCCAAGGCGATGAGACCGATTCCAAGAAGGAGCCACCACCAGGCCTGTGCGAAGGGTGAAGGAGAACTATCTTGGAAGAAGAACAGTAGGAGGGTAACGATTTTTCCGGAAGCCGCATCCTCGATCAGCCCAATGCTGATGGACTCCAGGGTTCCGGACAGCCCCTTCCATCCCAGCAGACACCACACCTCGCAGGGAATGTTGTAGCGCTCAGTCCCTCAAGCACTTTTTGATGGGATTGGGAGAGAAAGAGGGGTAGAGGAAAGGCTAACTATTCATGGTGCAGCAGCCTGGTCCGCTCAGGGCAATTATGTCGCATTCGAAGTCCTTCAAGCAGTAGGCCTTTGCGAAATTGGAGGTTGGAGGAGAAGGGAGGTTGAGTGCTGGGCATCGCCAGTCTCTGTATTGTGTTGAGAGCTGGGGAAGGAGAAAATTGGTCTGGCCAGAGTAATCTTGGCATTCTCCGGATGCACAAGGCAGATGATGTAGGGGAAGACTGCCGTTTTGCCATCCAAAGGTGCCACCACGTTTCCGCGGCATCGATGTGAACATGAATTTTGCCTAGAGCAGAAAATAATGGGCAACTATTTGAAGTGGAGATGTGGGATGGAAGCTGAGTGGAAAAGGCTTCTGGTAAGTCTGATACCATCATCGGTGAAGAAGGCAGTGCCGAAGGGGCAGAGGATGAGCTCCTGGGGATGATGACGAAGTCAATCTTGCTGTCGTCCTCCTCCTTGCTCAAATACCGATCCTACCAGACGTCCAGCTCCATCACTGTCCTTCAAGTCACATTTCCCGAAGCATCAGCCTCATTATGCGTATAGGCTATAGAACATCACAATACATTCAGAAGGACATCATTTATTTCATAATATATTTACAAATGATATTTAGAAATAGGCTAAAATGAAACATGACAACCTGCCAAGATTCAAGGCCACACATCTATTGGCGGCAGCCGATATTACCTTGTTATTATTTATGCACTTTCTTATGATGGCCCCAGCTTCATTTATAGGGAGCGCAGAAAGAGCAGTATTTGCAATTGAAAGGCGTGACAGTGGAGTGACCGGTTTTATGACGTTTTAGGAGGTAGGGAGTGCAGAATTTAGCAGGAGACACATCACAATCGAAGTGCTTACAACAACATTTCACATGTTGGGTTAGGGTTTTGGGGGTGAGGAAGACTCTGCTGCACTTATGGCACTTGGGCTTGTCAGGCTTCGTGCAGAGCTTCTCGTGCTCCTTGAAGGGACCTTGGTTCCATAGCTGATGGCCGCAATGCCGGCGCTTGTATGGCTCACTTCGCTCGTGCACATCCAGCTGATGGTGCCGCAGGAAATGCTTGGCCTTCACAGACCCCGACCACCAGGGGCAGCCGGGCACCGGGCAGTCCCACCATGTAAGCCAATCTACACCATCCTAATCTACACTTTTGCATTTGGCCTGACCCTTTGGAACCCAGCAACACGAGAGCTGATATTGTACCGCAGTTTCTTGACTGAGGGCCCAGCATCGTTGTCGGTGTCGCAGTGCGAGGCCTCCCCAGACTCCTGCTGGTCCGCCTCCGCCTTGTCCACCTCCGCCACGCTCATGAGCCCTTCTTCCGCATCCTTTCGCTGCTTTGCGTCTAGTAGCGTAGCCTGAATGGTCTGGCAGCCTCAAAAACACCACAATATGAGGCTTAAGACGCAGAATCTGATAGACTCGAGATAGGCTCTATGAGGGGTATTCCAGATTTGAAAAATGAAGTTTCTCTGATTCGAATGACTTTGTGCCACAATCCAAGGCAATTTAGTTCTCATCTCTGTGCCCTAGCCGTTTCCCAAAAAACGATTTTGTTGACCGGATATGGTCACTTTTGTAACATGCACTTTTTTGGGCCTTTGAAACCTGCAATTTCAGTTTTTTGAAAATTTTGACTAAAAAATTTTATATGAGTGTGGATCATTATATATCAATCGAAAGGCAATTTGGAAACAAAAAAGGTGGCATACTTGAATTTTGCCATAAATTGTTCTAAAAAACGTAATTTTGAAAAATCAAAAATTTCGGTTTTTCAATTTTGGCACAAAAAAACTGATAACTCAAATTTGAGTGGTTCTGCCAAGGGGTAGACCATAACCACGTTAAAATTCAGATTCTTGTGGTCATTTTGATATATAACTCGTTAGGTTTTGGTCTGACACCATCAGGAATTTTTTCGATTGAAAATTTGAACTCAACATTTGGCCCTATGTTAAAGCATAGGAAAAATTTCCGGAAAAAAATTGTTGTCTCAGATTTCCATTTTTACAGCCTAAATATCTTCTTTAGGGTCCAATACACCCTACTGCCACATTGGTTTCCTTTGTTTTAGTTCAAAATGTGTAAATCCTGAATCGACTATTTCCTATGCTTAAGCATAGGACTTCCCAGGCTTCAACAAATATTTCTCTGTAGCAGCTGAACGGCTAAGAATTGCACACAAGACTTGAATTTTTTTGTTCACAATTCATATATTCTGATTCTAAATCTGTGCTTACTTTTCAGATTGGTGAAGAAACGACCTACTTGCCCTTTTGAGTGACGAACTCACATCCATTCAAAGAAGAGGGCAGAAAAGCAAGTCTGTGGTTTCTCAACAAACATCAAAAAGAAGCACAGATTTAGAATCAGAATATATGAATTGTGAACAAAAAAATTCAAGTCTTGTGTGCAATTCTTAGCCGTTCAGCTGCTACAGAGAAATATTTGTTGAAGCCTGGGAAGTCCTATGCTTAAGCATAGGAAATAGTCGATTCAGGATTTACACATTTTGAACTAAAACAAAGGAAACCAATGTGGCAGTAGGGTGTATTGGACCCTAAAGAAGATATTTAGGCTGTAAAAATGGAAATCTGAGACAACAATTTTTTTCCGGAAATTTTTCCTATGCTTTAACATAGGGCCAAATGTTGAGTTCAAATTTTCAATCGAAAAAATTCCTGATGGTGTCAGACCAAAACCTAACGAGTTATATATCAAAATGACCACAAGAATCTGAATTTTAACGTGGTTATGGTCTACCCCTTGGCAGAACCACTCAAATTTGAGTTATCAGTTTTTTTGTGCCAAAATTGAAAAACCGAAATTTTTGATTTTTCAAAATTACGTTTTTTAGAACAATTTATGGCAAAATTCAAGTATGCCACCTTTTTTGTTTCCAAATTGCCTTTCGATTGATATATAATGATCCACACTCATATAAAATTTTTTAGTCAAAATTTTCAAAAAACTGAAATTGCAGGTTTCAAAGGCCCAAAAAAGTGCATGTTACAAAAGTGACCATATCCGGTCAACAAAATCGTTTTTTGGGAAACGGCTGGGGCACAGAGATGAGAACTAAATTGCCTTGGATTGTGGCACAAAGTCATTCGAATCAGATAAACTTCATTTTTCAAATCTGGAATCTCACATTTTGAGCCTGTCAAATTCCGTCTCTTAAAAAGCATCGTCTTTCTGCAACCAAAAGACATCGCTTTTTCTTACTTTTTGCAGAGGTGGATGAAGCTGTTTTTCATCTCGGCGTCGTAGCTCAGCCACTCTCTGTACTTTCCCAGCTCAGATTTACTGTGCATCAATGCGAATGACAATGATACCCGATTCCGATCCATTGTTTAGCTAGAGCTGGCCGAGTATCCTGGGGCGCCAACTGCCCCACACTCCCACTCACTTCACCACGAACTCGTAGTCCGTCCTCGTCCTCCGATCCCTTAACTCTCCTTCCATCGATGGTTTTATTGCAGCCACCTAGAGAAGTGGGATGAAAGGTGGCAAGAAATTTAACAGTTGAATTCGGTTAGAGAGCGAGGTGGGACCTGGGATGAAGGGATGAAGGTTGGGTCGGCTTTCTCCCATTCATCCTCTGCACTCTCCTCCTCCTCTTCCACACTTCGCACCGCCTCCATTTCCCGCTCGCTGGCTTTCGCTTCCAGCATTAACTCCGCCACTTTCTGTCAATACACATTTTCCGCTATCAGCATATATTCATCACCACTACCCCACCTTCTTTCCTTGGGAAGCGTCGAGTCCAGAGCCTACCTCCCGCTCCACTCCGTCCACTAACTCATTCAGCACACTCTGCACCTCCGATGCTGTCTCCACCTACAGCCGCGTTCATAGGCTTAGAACAGCAGGGTACACACATTTCCTTTTTCTCCACTCGTAAGGCATAGGGATAGTTAGGCACAAGGTTATCAACAGAGCAAGAGCAATAATAAATCAGTCTAAATCACATTTCATTTTTGTTCATATTCATACAATCAGTTAGCTAAAAATTACACAAGATAGACTTTTTTAAGAAAACGAATCAATTGCATTTTTTCACAGTTTCTTATTCATGTTCTGAAAAAACAACAATTTTCACCGTTTTTGTATCTAAATTTATAGAACAAAATGAAAACATTAGGCCAATTCTGTGGTGGGGGCATATGGGTTTTCTTGGGATTGCTCCAGGTCACACATTTCTGGATTCACATAGCCTGTATTGAAAAAGCCACTGCTAGTCCCTGCCTCCTCCTCATTTCCCATTTCCTCATCTGCCTTTCTTACCCATTCCTCCTTGTCCCAGGCCCAGGGGTCCCTCTCTCTCTGACCTCCTTCCACCCCGGGTGCCCTACTCAAACCCTCTTCTCCACCATCCCTCTGCATTGCAAGGGTACGGGCTTTTTTGCACCTTCCTCTCGTAAGAAAGGCTCAAAGGGCCCATGAGAAAGGACTAGGGTCTCTAGAATACTGGGGAATTAGAGGCGCTGGAGGAGTGATCAAAGAAAATCATTGATCACGGCGCTTCTGACGCTGACGACGCTGGCGGCGTCCACGACGCTTGCCAAAGCGCTGTCCAGCGGGAGCCTCCGTCTGCGCGTACGTAGGCTTGTCCTAAAGTGACAACCTCATTACCAATGCTTCCCTTTTTGCCAGACAGAGATCTACTGACCGGCAAGAGGCATGGGCGGAGTACAGGCTACTCTCTATAGTCAAAAGGCTGCCTGAAAAGGCAATCCTTGCGCGGAGGGGCTTGCACCATGACTTCTGGTGTTGACTTCTTGTGATAACCTTGCAGAGGTGTGACTAATGCAGAGATCTACTGCATGTACGCCACTTAGGTTTTATGGACATCTCTTGCCACAAACTGGTTGGAGATGCAATGTCTGTGTTTTCCCGCTCTTTCTGAGTGCCCTCTTCGCTTCAACATGGAACGAAGAAAAAGAGAATGCAAACATAGTGTGCTCATGTTACCTTCAATCGAATTGAAGGCAAAACGCACCGGACAAAAGCTGCAAAGCTAGACGAAGACCTCGGAAGGAGAAAGTGCATATTCAAACAAATGCACTACAGTCAAAAAATTGAACGACTGGAAATTATGAGAGGGGACAACTGAAACACATTTCCAATGGCCAAATAGAGAGGCGAAGGAGATGGGGGCGAGTAGAGGAATCTAGCGGCGAGGAGGGCCAGCTGGGGGCTGAGGGGGACCTTTCGGACCACCACCCCCACCGCCACCCTTGCGCTGATTCTTCCCCTGGTACGGCTTATACTCCGCCTTGGACTTCTTGGCGGAGCCAGCCTTCCGCTTGGACTTGCCTCCGCCCTTGGGACCCTCCTGAGGGGTCTCAGGGATGGAAGTAGCGGAAGATGACGCCTGGACACTCTGTCCAGAGGCTGGGCCTGGAAAATGAAATTAGATAATTTCTTCTCCGGCCGAAAAAAGATAGCGACAGAAGCATTGATAGAAAACTATATATTCATCTATTGCTTATGGAGACAGAAGATAAATATCTTAGTCAATTGACATAATATTTATATAAATGTCATTCAGCGACAAGAATCGAGGTTACTGAACCTAGGTTCTTGGCTGGAAAGTTGCCACGCTGCTTAGGAGCAGGAGCAGTGGCTTGATCGGTCTTGGCGGCCTTGGGCGGAGTAGAATGCTCAACGTCGCCCTCCGCATCTGCGGAACGCTCTGCAAGAGCACAATCTCTCACTGCTCCATCCAGTGACAGGAGAGAGACAAAGCATACTGCCTCCGGAGTACCCCGCCTGCACAGAAGGGGACTTGGGAGCGAAGCAGCGCAGGAGGCCAGACCAGACGCTGGGCTTGGATGGAGATCCAGCAGCGTCCATGGGCTCGTCCTCCGGCTCTTCCTCGGACACCAGAGGCTCATCTATGGCAAACATAGTCAGGCCAGTGATAGGACTGCTTAGAATAGCAGAAAGGAGTACCGGGAGCACGCTGATGCTGCTCCAGCAGGAGAAGATCCTGGAACAACTCTTCCATATGCTCTGATAGCTTTGGCAGATGAGCGATAGAGCGCAACTGCAAGCAAAAGGAGATAGTAAAGGCATACATCGGAGAGGACAAGCGCCCGGGAACGGCCTCGCTGGACCTGAGCGGCCTCCGTGTACTGGCCGAGACTGTCCTCGGTGGCGGTGACGGGCTTCGGCTTGACCATCCGCTGCTCCTTGGACAGCAGCGCCTTCGCCTTTGCACGCCAACCATGCCCGAACCACTGATCCAGAAGAGATCGAAGGGCGGGGAGGTCCAACTGGAAAGGACCCAACCTCACTGCGGCACTTCCATGCCTCACGAAAGTGCGGTGTGAAAGAGCAAGGATTTTGCTATAACTTCTCGCTAGTCAAGAAGCTGTTCCAAATGGAGGGGTGACTAAAGGGAAGGGGCATGTAAGAGCGGGGGGGATCAGGGAGTGTCAATCACCCCCGCGTCCCGCCTGGCCGTCCGCCTCCTGCCGAGGGCGCACACGGCGCTTCTTCGCAGGACGGCGACTCTCACAACCCTCATAGGAGGGGCGCTCCTGTAAAGGGGGGACTAGGATGGAAGAGGAAGAAAAGAGAAGGGCGCAGGCTAGCCTGGATCTTCATGGGTCGTAGAATCGGCCGCAAACGGTAATCGAATGGCTGTCTAAAGATGCGGTCGCGTCTTGGCTGAGCCTCCATGATTGCCACACTGCTCACTTTCTGACTACTGAGGGAGGATGTATTACATGCCTCTCAAGGGTGCGAAAGTGATTGGTTTTATGGCCCTTTCTGGGCCGCCCCCTATTCCCGCCTTTGGCGTACCTATATGGTGTGCAGAAGGTGGGCCACTGTTGGTGAGGGAAATGCGAGATTCTTCGGAAGCAATGCATAGACTAAAACCAAACAGTGCAGCAAAAACAGTCGAGAAAAATGCCAGTGAAGCAAAAGATTGAGCATTGGAAACGACGAAAATTGCGAAACGAAGGACATCACCATTTAGGAGCCTTGCCCTTGCCAGCCTTTTTGGGGTGGCGAGGAGCTCCTTCTTGGCTCTCCTGAGAGGCGGATTTGGCGGGGAGGGGATGTTTGGCCTTTGGGGCCGCATTCCGCTTCTTCGGCTCTCCCATCTTTTTGGCCAGCTTGCCTCCTCAAAATTATACTCCCCCATAGGATCAATAATTATGAGGGCCCGATCGAAAAGAGAAAACCAGACTGAGCCTTTTGGCCAGGCGGAGCCTTCTGGGCGGAAGCCTCTGGTTTGTTGGACGTGGAGCCAGCGACAGCAGCCTTTTTAGGCTCAGGACGCTGACTCTCGCCTCCACCTTCAGCCATCTCGGCGGCACCCCGCTCTTGAATTCACCTCACTGAGGATGGAAGAACAGAGCTCTAGGACTAAACTCATCGGGGAGGAGACAGCCTTGTTGCTGGAATCCGCCTTGGTGGGACAGAGGTGAGCCCAGGGAGCCTTGCTCTTCTTGGTCTCCTCAGCCTTCTTCTCCACCTCCTCTGGCTCCTCCTCCGGCTCGGACTCGTATGGGATGTCTGAGATACAGAGAAAGGAACTAGAAGACTGTGCCTAAAATTGTCTGGAAAAGGTACCTGGCAGACGCTGCTTCTCATCGCGCAGCTCCAGGTCCTGCAGACATTGCGCCATATACTCAGCCAAAATTGGCAGATGGGCGATTGATCTGGGTCTGAAAAAGGACTCACTTCGATCATCCGGGAGTGTAGGGCCTTCTCGCGATGAAACTGTGCGCCTTCGGTGAACTGGGACATGGCGAGATCGAGCTGAGTGTAGGGAGCGGGCTTGAGGTAGCGCTTGTCGTTGGACAGCAGCTCCTTGGCGTCCTTCCGCCACTCAGAGCCCCACCAGGCCGACATGAGCTGGCAGAAACTGCTCGTGTCCCACTACATCCACTTTTCATCCTCCCTATGGGATAAAGATGGAAAGAGGATGAAACGTTGGTCTCTAGGAAACGGACGTCTCCGGGGACCCTGAGGTGCTGAACGGGGAGCGGAGTGCCGGTGTAGGCATGCGCCAGGCAAAGCTCCCAGCCCAGACGGATGGCATCACGCTCTGCAAAGTGCTTTCCATCCTCTGGACTGTCGAAAATGGAAAATAGACAGACCCTCCGCCTCAGTCATCCCTCGAATGAGAGTGATGTCCTGAGTGATGGCAGGGTCCGTCTTCCCGTCCAACTTGTGGGCCAGGAACAGACTTCCCCGGACAAGGAGGTAGTCGACCTGGAGGTGAGTGAGACGGAACCAGACGGTATCTTCTGGCTTCCTTCAAACCACCACTCACTTATACGCTGGTAGGGAACTAATGGAGCACACCTTGTACTCCAGTTCTCCTTCAGCGCGGCCATCATGCTCTGCGCCATATGACGGCCCACAGTGGCCTCCATCAGCTGCACAACATGGGCAAAAATAGGGACTGACGATAGAAGATGGAGCTGTAAAAGAGGACCTCCTCGAACCACCCGCGAGCCTTGCGCTGGACGAGGTGGGCGGAGGAGTCCTTGGTCTCGATGAGCTGAGCGGGGATGCCCCGGAAGCCAATGACCTCGCTCGCATCTGCCAGTAACCAAAGCTCAGGAACCCACAAAATTTTGGATAGAGTAGAGAGAAATAACGGAATTTCTCGGCTCGCTCCTGACGCTGAAAAGCCATGCACTGGAATCGTTCGTACTTCTCGAACTTCTCCACGAGCACCTGGTTGAAGCGATGCTGATCGGCCAAGGCCATCTGCATTCGCCGCATCATCTCCTCAAATTCACCTTTCCCAGATAGAAAGTTGAAGATTGATGGAAAAAGACCTCCATGTTGGCAATGTGCATCATCAACTTGGGCAAGGCAGCCGTGTGAGCCGCCAGGTCTTTTCCATCTGCGAGCTGCGGGTTCTCCTTGGCAAAGGACTTGAGGGTCGGACGACTGATCTCTCGCAGATCAGCGCCCGGCTTTTCCATGCGCAAGGGAACTCAAAATTTTCACCCTCATCTCCTACCACCCAAATAGGGTTGGACAGAGGAATGAGCTAACCGCCATTCGCCCGCTGACGAAGGGACATCTCTTGGCGCAGATGCCGAAGGAGTTCTTGAGTTGGTGGAGAGATGCTCTCCGGGTCTTTGGGCTCGGGCTTCATCTTCCGCAGCAGAGCACAGCTGGATAGTTTCTAGACGTGTCTCCTGCTATTACGCCACACCATGGGGTTCCAGGATTAGGAGGGAGACCTCTGCGCAGTTTCATTAGTAAACGCGCATCCCGAGTGAATAGTATTCCTATTCCACGCCCAAATCCAGCCCTACCCAGTACCAAACAACAACTCGATTCCAATTCTAGTAAACCAATCAACTATGAATGAAAATCGAACTGTTTCCCCTAGTCGTATCGTGAGGGGCCTCTGGGCTACCAATCGCCACGGCAACCATGCCCCTTCCGTTATCGGGCGGGCGGTCGCGGGTCAAGAAGTCCAGTTGCGGGCAACGCCCAGTAACGCCTTTTTAGGACATACCCCTATAAGGCACCCAACTCATATCCCTGCAGGCCGAGGGCTGGCCTCACAGGGAGTGAATGGAGACGGAAATGTTCCGAAGTTGATCAAATCCGTTTCCTACTATGGACGTAAAGGGGAGCTTCTTGAAGAAGAGGAAAGTGACACTCTTCTGGAAGAGGCTGAAGGAACTAATCCTTGCGGCAGGTGCACAATTTGTCACCTGTGGGAACCGAGGAGAGGTACGATCCTCGTGACCGGAAGTGCCTACAAAAAGTTGATGGCACGAACGTCACCCACGGCAACCTGCACGACTAAGAATGTGATCTACCTTCTTTCGTGTCCAGAGCCGGAATGTGGTATGCGCTATGTCGGACAGACCTCATGCAGCCTGAAAGACAGAATAGGGAGACATCTGAGCAACATTCGCAGCAATTCGCAGAATAGTTTGCTCTACTCCCATTTCAGAAATGCCCACGGAAGATCCGTCTTACCTACGGTGCAAATTCTGGAAGCGTGCGGAGACAAAAGCGAGTTGGATACTGCAGAAATGGAGTATCAAGCGGTCACACTTCATCACCGCACTCATCACCGCACCAAAAAACAACCCACACAAAAAAACCCAAAACAACCAAAAAAAAAAACAATGGCTTTGAATTCGGTTCATCCCTGGGGATTGAATACGAATCTAAAAGGATACGGATGCATCAAACGTGACTCAGATCCGTTTGACAGGCAAAAGATACCCTGGTTTACGGTGAAATTCGCAAATCCCATCAAACGATGGGAAACCTCAAAAAGAGGACATGGCAGGAAGCGATTGACAGAGTTCAATCAGCAAGAGAGCCTGGAGGAGAAGGGAGAATTTATTCGCATGAATAAATTCAACCTAAGTGCACTTTGGAATTTCTTGCAAAAATTCGCAAAGAAAAACCTCGAAAAACTGGCACAGTACCTAGCGAAAACAACGGAGACCTATGGCTACCGTTGCTTCCAGCTAGTGGCTAGCTATCTAGTTGGGACATTCCCAACAACAGATAGAAAGCCTTGTACGAAAAAGAAGTTCAGAGTACGGTTTGAATATCAAAACCAGTACTCTGAAATCGCTAACCCATCTAAGATTTTAAAGAAAATCAAAGGTGGGTTAGGGATCGACACGTCTAGAATACAGATAGTGTCGATTCCACCTAAGCCCCTAGGAAGCTTTCTGTTGAATTACAGCAAGTTTCTAAAAAATTTGGAGAAAGATGAATTGAAATCTATTCTCCAAAAAGAATGCGCATGTTCCAAAAAACCGACATCGATTTTGGTTAATGGACATGTGAACACGGGAAACTTCGACTGGTTAAAATCTTCCCAAAGGGAAGTGCTTAACAAAGGTACAAAGTACCGACCACACATGAACTCCAGCCATGAATTGGCTCTGGAGAAATGCGCGGAAGCACTCGATTCCTACGCTAATTTAGCAATGGAAAAGAATCTGGCAACGCCAGACTCAGCTCAAACTCTGCTAACCAGAGCGAGAGAACGCTTGAACTCTCTCAAGGATAGATTCCAACGAGGTTCAAAAAAGTGGAAGAGCTATACCGATCGAACCATCTCTGAAGCGAGATCGGTGAAATTGGTGAAGGACCTGCACAAGGAGTACGTGATTACTCCGGTGGACAAAGCCGCGACCAATTTTGCACTCTTGTGCAAAAAGGGTTACGTGGAACGTCTGTGTCAGGAAATGGGCATCCATGTCGATGCCAACACTCTGTCGGTGGACGGCAACGCCACCTACTCTCCATCCGCATTAGCAGAAGGAGAGCTGGTAGCTAGGCACGGCCATCTCTCAACCAGATATCTGGGCGAGACTATTTCGGAGGACAACCAGGTGATTCCTGTCATCTGGCATAGCCCGAAATACCACAAGAACCCTCCTAAAGCACGGTTTATAGCCGGAGCCAAGCGGAGTTCAACACGCGCATTATGCGTGATGTTTACGAAGGTTCTAAGTGGGTTGAAGAAGCACTGGACCTGGTATTGTCAAAATATCGGGGAACAAAAAGGTCTCAATTTGAATTGGAGCATTTCAAGCTCAATTGAGGTCAGCCATATGCTCGATACAATGGGTAGAGGGCGAACAGGCCGATTGTCCACGGCCGATTTCAGCACATTGTTCACGGCTTTAGAACATGAGCTGATAAAAGAGAAGCTTTTCGAAATATACGAAATCCTTCTCCGCCGCTTCAAGTATGTATCCATTCACGGATACTTACACAACGAAGAGAAGAGAAAGGGAAATTCCTTTGATCTCCTCGAGCTGAAGTCCCTTACGACGGATCTGACAGACAGTTCATTTGTCAAATTCGCAGGGATCTGCTTCAAGCAGATAAAAGGCGTAAGCATGGGAGCAAGTTGTAGCCCCATTATTGCGGACCTTGTCCTGTCGAAAATGGAGTTCAACTTCTGCAACAGTCAAACGAATCTAGCGGCGGCCAGGTCACTGAGCTTCTGCAAAAGATACGTCGATGACATCCTTGCGGTCAATACGGATGTGCTACAGGACAGGTTCCATGAAATCTATCCTGATTCACTACCCTTGGCATTTGAAGATGACAAGGATGGGTGGATGCACTTCCTAGACCTCGATATCGAGGCAGGAGGACGAAAAAGAAAACTCTATGACAAACGTAGAGATTTCAATTTCAAGGTTCTTGCTCTTCCTAGGTGCGATAGCAACCAGGACAGCAAAATCGGACCAAACGTCCTGTTCAGCCAGGTTATCAGAGTGGCGCGAGCTACTAATACCTGGACGGACTTCCTGAAAGATGTTACCTTGCTGGGAAACACCTTTCTAGACAGGGGGTATGCCACTAAGGTTATACGGGCAAGCATCAAAAGGCTTACTACCGTATACCCTTATCTGGCAACCAACATCGATGGGGCCACCAGAGTAGCTTGGACTAATCTGGCGGATACCATCATGCGCACACTCAGAAGTCAGAATGAAGCAGACACCAGTCTACCATCATTCGCTACTTCTAGCTCAGGCAGGCACATACTGATGAGCCAACCTGCTCGGGTCTATGATTAAATGGCGAAACCCACTGCTAGTGAGATTTCAACGATTTCACACTAGCTCCTCGGATATTGCACCTCAACGATCTGCAATATCTCATTCCACCTTCTGGGAATGAGCAGACTGCAACTTGCTCACACTCCCAGCCTCTTACAGAGCTCCTGCAAAGCTAACCCACGTGGGCAATGCAATGCGGACTCTAACTGGTTTCAGAAAATTGAAACGCTTCCATATCCTACCGAGCTAGCCCTGTGGGTCAAGCAAAGAGGATAACTTAATGAATCTTTCAAATTCGAAACGATTCAGTTAAGCAAAATTGCACTAGTGAAACTGATCACTCCATTATAGAAGAGAGAGAGGATAGAATGGACATTGTAATCCAGAAAGGAGAAAGTCCCTGGGTCCCTGAGACGGCGACCTGGTAGAGGCTCTGTCGTAAGAGCTTCTACCAGACGAAGTTCCCACTCCAGCCCAGCCGAAAGGCGCTCTGTTCAATTGAAAGTTGAGCAGAGGAGGGAGGAGGGAGGGGAAGGTGAAAATGAAGGAACCCTCAGCGGCAGTCTGTCCTCGGATGGCCTTGAGGTCCTGAGTGATGGGCGGCACCATCTGACCGTTCAGTTTCTCCAGCGTGAGCTGGTTCTGACAACAGATGAGGAAGTCCACGTCAATACGACTGATGCGGAACCACAGCGTTCCCGTCGGACGGCTGGAAGAAACAGAAAACTCCAGAAAGCATCCCTAGGCAGATTGCAGCTCACCTGGAGCTCCAATTGTGTCGGATGCCGGTGTAGATGATGTTGGCCATGGCGGGACCGAAGACGCTCACCATGACCTATCAATCTACTGTGGTCTATCGGCATCAACTGCTGAAAGGTAAAAGGAACGGATTGAAGCCAATCACGGGCTTCTCGACGGGCCTTGTCCGGACTACCATGCTTGGGGTCTAGGAGGGAGGGCGGAGCTCCGCGAATCCCAATACACTCCCGAGCAGCTGACAAAGAGAGGCTAAATTGAGGGCATGATGGTGGCTAGCCAACCATCGGCCTGCATGGCCTCCACGCAACGAAGGCTGCAGCCGACGAGGTTCTCCAGCTTCAGCAGGCGCAGGGACAGCTCCTGGTTCAGGGCCGCCTGCTCGCTGAGCGCATTGATGCAGTGCTGGAGAAGCTCCTGTTAAGATTGCATCCCCCCTATCGATCTGATACACATATTCAGACAGATGAAGAATCCTCCTGGGAAGCTTGATAGCCGACGAGAGAGGGTAGGAGGGAGACGTAGGAGTCGGGCTTGGCTGGGTCCAAGCCGGGCTTGTCGTAGCTGAAGCAGGGGACCTTGAGGCCCCCGATCTTGAGCAGGTCCTGACCGGAGCAGATTGGAGGCTTGGGGTCTGAAAGGATCAAACAACATTGCCCTTCTCTAGTCGACTAGACTAGCAACAGCAATGAGAGAGAGAAAAGACTGAAGAGTAGACCTCCTGCGGAACGCTGACGCAGACGCATCTGGTCCTGCAGATGCTTGAGGAGCTCTTCGGTGGGCATATTCAGGGTGCTGGGGTCCAGAGTCCCAGCGGGACGCTCCTCAGCTCCACTCATCTTCACAAACGCTCAACTCCGCTGACCCAGGAAATTAATTTTCTGCAAGGGGGAGCTGAGATTTCGCAGTGCCGGAGCCCATGGATTTGGAGGGAGAAATCTCCCTCTGCGCATTTCTTGCGCCCCTAGATTAGCTATTGCTATTCTGCGCTCTATCCAGCCAAATCCGGTTTAAGTACCAAAAACCAAACCCTTGTTTTCATCTACTACAAATATGAGACAAAACAATGAAGCTATCCCGATCGGTCATATCGGGGGGGGCCTGCGGGCTCCTTTCCGCCACGACAACCACGTCCCTGCAGTTAACAGGCGGGTGGCAGAGGGCCAGAGAGTCCATGAGCGGGCAACGCCTTTTCTAGTTGATGCAGGAGATGATCCTGCACAACGAATAACCGATCCTCTCATTGCCAATAGGCTGGACAATGAGGGGGGTAGGCAGGTGAGCGACAAACCTTCAATGGTTAAGTCAAACACCTATTTCGGGCGTAAAGGGGAACAACTGGATGAGATGGATTTCACCAATCTCATCTCAGTTGCTCAAACGGCAAATCCATGCGGTGGCTGCAAAATCTGCAGTCTTTGGGAGCCAAGGAGAGGTACTGTCCTTGTGCATGGGAGTAGTTACAAAAAAATTGTAACGAAACCTGCATCCGAGGCCAATTGCAAATCAACTTCAGTAGTTTATCTACTGCAGTGCAAGGAGCCTAACTGCGGAATGCGATATGTCGGACAGACCAAAAGAGGTCTGAAAGACAGAATCGGGCAGCATGTGAGCAATATTCTGAACGATACCCAGAATAATTTGCTTTACAGCCATTTCAAGTCAGCTCATGGAAAAAGATGCTTTCCATCGGTGCAAATACTTGAATCATGTGAAAACGAGTCAGACTTGGATGAGGTCGAAAACGACTACATCTTAGCTCTGAATTGTGTTCACCTCTGGGGACTGAACACAAATGCCAAAGGCTATGGGAACATCCAGCGAGATACAGATCCGTTTGATAGATGACGTATCCCCTGGTTCCAAACTACTTTCTCTTGTCCCATCAAGAAATGGGAAAGCTCAAAACGAGGTCATGCTAAAAAACGCTTCAACGAGAAAAATGACTCAGTCGAAACCAAGTGTGTTTTCATTAGAGAAAACAAATTCAACTTGGGAGCAATCTTCAATTTCCTCAAATCCACACAAAAATCGGAATTGAGTGAAATGGCAAAAGTGCTAAAAGCACAAAGTAATAAGTTCGGATTTCGTTCTTATCAACTTGTCAGCAGCTATCTCTCCGCTTTCTTTTCTTTCAAAAAAGAAACGAAAAAACGAGAGGTGGCAAAATTCAGGGTACGCTTCTCATATGAGAACGCGTATTCTGAAGTTTTAAATCCGGCAAAAATCTTCTCTAAAATTAAGAGAGGATTAGGGATTGAAACAAAGAAAGTAAACTTCGTGACAATACCACCAAAACCACTTGGTAGCTACCTACTTAACTATAGTAGGTATCTAAAGAACCTGGAGAAAGAGGAGATGAAAAAGATTCTCTCTTCTACATGCGGTTGCTCTGTGCTACCTGACCATATCAAAGTGTCGGGACACGTGAACACGGGCAACTTTAAATGGCTTCCAAAAGACGTTCGGAAGATGCTCAATATGGGTACAAAATTCCGACCTCACATGTCTTCAAGTTCCGAGGCAGCGAGCAAAAGCTGCACCGATGCCCTGGATGACATGTTCACCACTCTGGCCTCCAAGCTGCTTGCAAGCGAGGAGACGATCAGAGTCTTGCACCAACGCTGCAATGCAGAACTGGAGAATCTCAAAAAGAAAATCTCCAGCAATGCTAACAGATGGGCTCATTACGATAAAGTCTCTGCTGGACACAGAGAGGCTGTAATCCTGGCAAAAACTGCATGAAAATTTTGTCATCACCCCGGTTGACAAAGCTGCGACCAATTTTGCAGTTCTATGCAAAAAAGGTTACATTGCAAGGTTATGTGAAGAGATGGGAGTCTCCCTAGAAAATGGCGAGATTCAAATATCGGGAAACAATACCTACCAGCCTTCAGCGAAATCTGAAGAGGTCCTAGTAGAGGAACACGAAAAGCTCCTGTCGGAATACACAGGCAGAGAGCTAAGCGAAGGCAATGCCACGATACCTTGTATCTGGCACAGCCCAAAATACCACAAGAATCCGCCGAAATCGCGATTCATCGCAGGAGCAAAGAAAAGTTCGACAAGGCAACTTTGCGAACTTCTCACTAAGATTCTTGGCCGCATAAAAACTCATTGGGGCTGGTATTGCTCTAATATCAGTGACCAAAGAGGGCTCAGCTTGAATTGGAGCGTTTCCAGGTCAATACAAGTAAGCCACATGCTTGATACCATGGGTAGGGGCCGTCAGGGCAGACTATCCTCAGCCGATTTCAGTACCCTATTCACGGCACTGGAACACGAACTGATCGAAGAAAAACTTTTTGGCATATATGACATCATCTTCAACAGGTACAAGTACATCTCCCTGAAAGGATACTTGCACAATGAAGAAAAAAGAGCCAGCTCTTCACTGGATCTCTACAGTCTCAAACTGCTAACTTCAGAACTGACGAATCATTCTTACGTCAAGTTTGCAGGGATCTGTTTCAGACAGTTTCTTCAGGAGTTCTGGGAAATGGAGGCTCTGGACATGTTTTAGCCAGAGCTCTTCCGCTTGTTTTATCTCCTTGGCCAGTAGGACCAAGGAAGAAGGTCGCTCTGGTCTGGAGACCTTGAAGCGGAAGATGTATGCTGTCAACTTGTACAACCAAGTTGTCGGCTTTTCCTGGTAGCGGGAGATCATCAATCCCGCTGGACCAGGTACCTCCTCGTCCGTCTGGGCTTCCCTGTAGACGGGAGAGACGAGCACAGTCTCACTTGACTGCTGGATGTATTGCTCTGCCACAGCTGGCAGAGCAGCATCCTCCTCTTCCTTGGGTGGTGGAAGAGGATTGCCCTCTGGATCCCTCCCTCTGCCAAGGGCAGCAGGGCCATGGAACCAGAGCAGCCTCGTCGCGGGTTCTGTGAACTCCTCAAAGGATAGAACCCTCGTTCCGAGGTCCACTGGGTTCTGCCCGCCTACCACGTGCTCCAAGCGGAGACCCATCTCATCTCTCATGTCTCTGATTAGAGTCACTCGATTTTTTTACATAAATCGAGGTGGTCGCCATCTCTCCTGCCACTTGCAGGAGAGCGATTTGGCTGTCAGAGAAGAGTTTCAGCTGAGTGGGTTGGAAGTGCTGAGGTAGATGTGTTTCAGGTATTTGGCCAACTGCACCCCCTTTAGCAGGCCCAAAAGCTCTGCTTTGGGAATTTCTCCCTTTAGCTTGTTGGGGTTTGCAAAAGATTTGGCCAACAACAAGGAGACACAATGAGTGACATGGTGGCAGCAAGTCCTGGGGCTGCAGTTGCTGTGGGCCAGCAGATCCTGTATGTAGGTTGGCTGGTCCTTGCAGCGAGTTCCCTTGCCGGGGCGTGGCTGCTGCACATAGATAGAAACCGCGTGCCCTACGACAGAGGCGTCTGTGAAGACGACGAGTGTGAGAGGGAGTGATGAGTCCATGATCACTCTTTGAGGGATTTTTATCCCTCCAATCTGAGTTAAATCAGATTTCACTCTCACCACTTCTTCCAGGAGCTCCTTGGGGATCAATTCGTCCCAAGCCAGCTTCCAAGCCACCGTGAGCTCTTGGAAGAGGAGTTTGGCTCGCAAGGCCAAAGGAGCGATCAATCCCAAAGGATCCCAGGCTGAGGCAGTCATGGACAGGAAGCCTCATCGGGTGGGCGGTTGCTTTGTCTCTACACCAGAGACAAAGAACTGATCGGCGTCGATGTCCCACTTGACACCGAGGACCTTGGAGTTTTCGCGTTTTCCGCGGTCCTCCTCCGGGATCTGTTCTTCAAAGCTGATAGTGTTCGACTTGAACTGCCACATGTTCATCTTGGTGTCGGCGTAGATCTCCTTCACCCGGAAGCTCTTTTTTACCGCTTCTTCCAGAGTCTCTGCTCCCCAGTAGTGGTCGTCCACGAACCAGTACTGAAGATCTTCACAGAGCTCTGGATTGGTCTTTTTGAAGAGTTCCAGGTGTTTCTGTATCACCCACAAGGTGACAGAGGGAGATGAAGACAGTCCAAAAGGAAGCTTCTTGAACCTCAGCTCGACGATGTTCCCAGTGACAGGGGGCTGGTGGTGATCTTTCAACCACAAAAGCCTTGTCATGTCCTGGAACTTGTCTTTCAGCTTCAGTGACAAGAAGCATTTCTTGAGGTCTCCCGAGACCAAAAACTTTGGAAATCAGGTGGACAAGATGACCTCCAGCAGGTCCTGTACCAGGTTTGGACCTGGGCACAGAAACGAGTTAAGGCATTGGTTGCCGTCAAACTTGGAGCTGGGGTCTATCACCAGCCGCGAAGGAGTGGTGGCGCTGTCTGACTTGGCTACTGCAAAATGCGGCAGGTAGACCAAGGGTCCCTTCGGAGGCTGGTGGGGATCGACAACTTCTAGTACTCCATCTCTGATAAATTCAGAGATGAGACCATTGTATGCATCCACGGCATCAGGACCTCTCCCCTTGAGAGTTACACATAAACTCTTCAAGCGGGAAAGAGCCATGTGTTTTCCCGAGCCGATGTGTGGAGGGATGGGCTTCCACAGAGGGAGGGGAACCACATAGGTTCCATCCTCCTCCCTTTCAACGTGATCTTGAAAGGTCTTGAAAGCCTCTTCCACCGTCATCGTCTGCATCTCCTCTTCTCGAATCCCTGACCCTTCCAACGAAAAATAGTTGGAAATGGTCTCTTCGAGAGAAGAGCTGATCAGACAGGCCATTTTCCGTGTGGCCTTCTTGGAGAGGCTGCCTTTTGTGGCAGTTCCTCCCACCAAGGGTCCCAAGGGCGTTCTCACTACTACTAGTGATCCGCTGATGGGCACGGAGGAGTTGGAGGGATGGAAGAGGATCAGGGTGGCCAAGTCCATCCCAATCAGCAAATCCACCTGCTGCTTTCTTGAGTGCAGGGGGGCTTGTCTTCCTCCCTCATCTCCGGGAACTGGAGGTCGAGTCTCTTTCTCACCTCCGAGTCCTCCAGCGCAAGCACCTCAATACGTGCTCAGACCTCCCCATCTCTGCTCCAGCAGGAGAGGGGCAGGCGGAAACCATTGTCTGCTTGCAACTCCATGATGTGTTTAGTGAATGGTATGTTCACTGGCTCTGTGGATCCAAAGTAGGAGGTTGCAAGTGTCTGTCTCTCCAGGGGAGGCAGACTCAGCCTGTCTGCGCACCATTGACTAACAATGGTCACAGTGGCCATGGTGTCTAGGAGTGCAAACACTCGTAGACGATGAGAGGGAAGGGCTGGGTTGTAGAGGTCAGCTGTGAAGCTGAAGAGGTGAGTGGAGGAAGCTTTTCTTTCTTCCATCTCCACCTCCGGCTGAGGAGCCCCAAAACTGGCAGTCATCATTGACTTCCCCGCCTTCCCATTGGATCGCCAACCAGGGGTTTGGAACCGCTTCCTTGGCGGAGGGCGGCTGATAGATCTTCCCCCAGATCTTCCCTCCGACTTCCCCCTTGGTTTGGACAGCATCTGCCGGCTAGGAGGGAGTTTGATCAGGTTTACTGATCTCCCTCTTTCCGGCTTGCCAGGAGACCGTGAGCAAATTGCCTGGTGGTGCCCTGTGCTTTCACAGTGGGCACACTTGATCTTGTGCTGGCATTCCGCTGCTGAATGATTCAATTTCAGACAGTGGAAACACAATCCTAGCGCCACTGCTCGTTCACGCAACATCTTTCCATCGGCGTACGTCCAGCATCTTTCCCCAGAATGACTGGATTGGTGGCAGAACTTGCAGCCTTGAGTCTTCGGTTGCGCTGTTCCAAAGCTCTTTTGAGGAGGTTGAGTGGCAGTCTTGCCTGTCCTCACCCAGGTGGTCTTTTGACCAAAACCAGGATTGCTCAGCGGTTTGGCTGGAGGCGGCTTCTTTGCTTGAAAGGGAGCAGCGAGGACCGCCACTGGTTGCGGTGGCCTTTCCTGGCCATGTCCTCTCTGCTTTCCTTTGTGCCATTGCTCCTCCTGGTGTTGACGCACAGCTACCCCTGCTGTCGTCGCCGCAACTTCACTGAGCTCCAGTCGCCATTGCAACAGGAGCTCTGGCTGCAGAGCCTTGACCAGATGGTCAAGTGTTGTCTCATGGAGCCCAATGTCCTTTTTGAGAAGACCTCGAGTTACTCGAGTTCTCAAGGCATGGTTGAGCTTGGTCAGGACAACATGCACCAGGGGCTTCATGAGCTCCTCTGATGTCTTCCTCTGCACCAGGAAGTTGATGCTGTTGGTGAGCGAGTCGAGGAAGGACTCCAAGTTGGAGCCATCCCTCTTCACCTCGGGAAGTCCTCAAATCTGTTGGAGGACATTCTCGATGGAATAGGTGACGTCACCAAAGGTCTCCTCCAAGTTCTTCATGGCGGTGTCGTAGTCTGCCCGGGACACTCCCAGATGGCGGATCTTACTCCTCACCTTGCCTTGGAGGGCCTTCTGCAGCATCTGCATCCACATGGCCTCTGGTAGGCCTGACAGGTCCAAGAAGTTCTTGAAGGCCAGTCTCCAAGCTTGGTACTCTGTCTGGAGACCCGAAAATTTTGGTATCTCCAGTGTAGGGAGCGAGACTCGCATAGCTGCCATCTCCTGCGACCTCGTCTGTCCCTCAATCAGCTTTGTGAGCGCCTCTTGTAGTTTGAGGTTCTGCTCCACAAATCTGTCCGATGGTGGGGTCTCAGCGGGGTCTCCAGGGGGCCTCTTTGGAGGGCGACCTGAGCCTGGCGGGCCCCCTCCAGGGCCGCCTTTTTTGCCACCCTTTCCAGCCTCATCATCATCGCCGTCTCCTCCCCGATCTGGATCTTCTGGGAACCCATTGGCTCCTCCCTTTTTCTGCTGGACCGGCGGCGGAGGTGAATCAGCGTCCCGATTCTCCTCCCCACCTGTACCCTTTCCCTGGGTACCTCCTGTTCCAGTACTAGACACAGGAGCAGGCAAATCCTGTGGAGGAACAAGATTGCCTTGGGATCCACCTCCATGGCTGCCTGTGTGGGCCTGTTGTGAGGGGTTCCCGGCAGTGTCATGACTGCCAGCCCGGTCTCCCGACCAGACTTCGGATCCGTTGACCTCAAGGATGTCGGCTTCCTTGGGTCCCAAAGTGCTGGACTGCGGAAGGGTTGGCTTCCCTGCAGTTCCTAGCAGCGCGCTTGTGGCTTGCAGATGCTCGAGTTTCTGCTGGGCCTGAACCAGCTCTTCTCGAAGCTTCTGAGCCCCCTTTTCCTCCTGTAGGAGGCCCGATTCCAGGTCTTGAATGGTCAGCTTGAAAGCTGCTCTTTCATCCTGGGTAGTTGTCAACATGTTGAAGTACAATTTGGCCGCCTTTGGCCAATGCTTCAACATGTAGTTGACAAGGACTCCCAACTCCGCGTCCTTGGGCGGAAGCTGTTGCAGTGAGGCAGTCCCTGCTCCCAAGTCCTTACTGGGACCTGGAGGGGGGCTGGGGGAAGGCGACACTTGTTTTTGGTGCAACTTGAGCACATACAAAGGTTCCTGGCTGTCCTGCAGCTCTTTGGATAGCTTTTGGTGCTTTGCCTCGGCTTGCTGTCGAGCAAACTCAGAGGTTTGTGCGCCTTCCTCAGACTTCCTTCGAAGTTCCTCCAGGCGAGAGGCAAGGGCTCTTTGCTGAGCTAGTTTCCCATCGAGGAGGTCTCGCTCCTTGAGGAGTTCCTCCATGACACTGTGGGCAGCCAGGGCTCTCTGCTCAGCAGCCTGTCTCGCCTTCGCCTCCAAGGATGCCTCGTGTTGGGCTTCTTCTCTGGCTAGGCGCTCCTTCTCGAGACGCTCAGCCTCTCTCTCCCCCTTGAGCTTCTCAGCAGCTTCCAGGTTGGCTCTGGCTTCTTTAGCAGCCTCGGCCTCAGCTGCTTGAGAGGCCCTCTCTCTCTCTTGGAATTCGGCTTTGAGCTTGGCACGAATCTCCTCTTCTAGCTTCTTTTTAAGCTGTTCCCAGAGCTTGGCTTGCTCCTCAGCCAATCTCTGGGCGAAAGCAGTGTTCAGTTCCTGTGGAACTGCATCTTCTGCTTCCTTCTGCTTCCGCAGGTGCTCCTCCTCGAGGCGCTCTGCCTTGAGGGCATCTCTGCGGGCTTGTTCCTGCAGTCGCGCAATCTCCTCTTGTTCTTTGCGCAGTTTCTCCCTTTTCTCCTCCTCTAGGCAATGGCATTCTGCCTGATCGCCCTCGCTCTCGTTGCTCTTTGATTCAGTGAGAGCACTGAGGCGAGTTTGGAGGAGATTGCATCCTGTCTTAGGCAAGGATGCTGAAGGGAGTGATGCTTGAGGAGTAGCATAGACCTCTCCCTCCTTGTAGGGAGAGGGAGAGCCAATGACCAAGTTCATCCCCACCATCTCAATGGGGGGAGAATCCTGGTTGACTGCTTCTCCGGACTCTTCTGCCAAGTGCTCTCTCCCCTTGGCAGGGGTCTTGGCACTGACCTCCTTGATGACTCCATCCATCAACTCCTCCACCTCTTCCAGAAGTGAGAGAGCTGTCTTGGATGGAGCATCCTTCAAGGAAGTGGATGGTCCTGCGGACTCCTTTGTCTCCTGTGTGGGAGCACTAGGTGCCAAGCCTGGCAGCTCTCCTGACAGAGGATCCACTGATTGGATGTCCGAAGTCGATTGGGAAGAAGAGCTTCCTGCTCTCTCCTCCAGCGCGCCCTGCTCTGGGGCAGCAGAGACTTCAATGCCCTCTGTGCCAAGTCCCTCAAGCTCCAAGATCTCTTTGTAGATCCTCTGGAGGTCCGAGGAGATGGCTGGGGTGAAGTTGTTCTGCCAGAAGCTGAACAACTTCTCATGAGAGGTCTCAGGACTGGACTGAAGTCTGGCGAGATAGGAGGGTTGCTCTGTGTCCTGTGCAGCTTCACAGGTTGCACACAGATGCTCCTTCACTTTCTCAGCCACTGTGGCCATGCCTTGAGCAAAGGCGTCCACCCTCTCTCCGGTGTCCAGCATCCTCAGAAGGGGATCTGGCATCAAGCAACGGAGGCAGGTGAAGTGACCACACTTCATGGTCCAGCAGACAGCAGCATTGCTGTACTGCTTGAGGGGCTTGTTGCAAGACAAGCATTTGAGCTTGGTTGCTCTTCCCTCCTTGGCCACAGTGATGCAGCCCTCTCTCACCTTGATGCGAGTCATGGTGATAGATGTGTTGATAGCAATCGATGTAGAGCAGTTTTCTCCTTTTGGGATTTCTTGCTTCTGCAAAAAGTTCCCAATTAAATTTTTTGGTTTATCTGGAGCACGCCAGAAAATAAACCAAAAAAAACTATTTATCCTAAAACAGTTTTTCTTTAAATCAAATTCTTTAAATGACCTCTACAATTGTTTTTTAAAAGTGGATTCTTACGTGTTCAGAGGCCTAAAACAGTTTTTACAGCCTGACTCATAAGTTCTACACTTTTTAAACATGGAAGTCTAAGGCGTAAATGATTTATAACTGTTTTAACATTCCGTTCTGCCTTTTTAAAAGATCATTTCTAACATTAACTTCTAAAGAAAAGTGGTTTGAAACAATTTCTCGTAACTATCCACCTCTTTAAAAGTTAGTGTAACGTTTCATGAAAGATCTCTTAAGTGTCTATCTCCCTTTTCCTGCCATGCCCTAACTGCTTTTTTAGGCACTGCGATTTGATACTTTGCCTTTAAGTTCTGCGTTAAGAATCGATTATCTTCGGCACAGACTCGTGGCAAAGTAAAAAGAAATGCAGCAGCACCGGCAGTTTCAGCACCCATCTCTCATTTAAAGCACCTGCAGACATGGCAGGAATGAAGTGGAGGAAGGTGGCAGAGGGCTGGCAAGGAATGGAAAGCACGCTCTTTGGAAAGCGGAGGGGATATAAGGCATGAAGGAAATGCGCGTGCCTGTTGGAAGGCAGCGGCAGTGTTGCACTCGGAAATTGGAAGGCCCAGATCGGAAATCGGAAGAATCGGAAGACCCTCGGATCGGAAATTATTTCCGAATCGGAAATTTTTTTCCCGGAAATTGTCGGAATCGGAAGAATCGGAAGAATCGGAAGAATCGGAAGAAATCGGAAGAATCGGAAGAATTTTTGTGAATTTCAGAATCTCAGAAATGCCTACCGGAAATGACTTAGAATTTTCCGATTCTTCCGATTTTCTTCCGATTTCAAAAATCGGAAATATTTTTAGGGATTTCCGACAGGAAGGGCCTTTTTTGCGCAGTTTAGCCCTGGTTGAGGGCCAGGATAGTGCAGTGACTGTATAGCGATGGAAGTGGGGGACAACTCCCCACTTATACCCAGGCTCCTAATGTTTTGAACCCCTCCCCCATATGCAATGTTATGACATAGGAAGCTCTCTACCCAGCCTCCTAATGTTTCGAACCCCTCCCCCGTATGCAATGTTATGACATAGGAAGCTCACTACCCAGCCTCCTAATGTTTCGAACCCCTCCCCCGTATGCAATGTTATGACATAGGAAGCTCACTACCCAGCCTCCTAATGTTTCGAACCCCTCCCCCGTATGCAATGTTATGACATAGGAAGCTCACTACCCAGCCTCCTAATGTTTCGAACCCCTCCCCCGTATGCCACAGGGCTCCATAGAAAAAAAGACCATTCCTGTGCTTGCCTTTTGGCTGACACTAGTTCCCTCCATGAGATTCCCCCCCAAGGGATGTTTTGAAAGTTTCCCCCCATGAAAGTTTCTCCCCTCATGAAAATCCACCCTCAAAGATTTTCACCTTTACCCACAATCCCTGCGCTAATGCATCCCCTAGTTGATACAGCAGTCTAAACAGGGAAATTTGTGTCTTGGGGGGGACTGGGCGTCAAAACTCTTGGGGGGGGGGACTAGTCATCGATTTCGACGACTAGTTCCCCCCCCCCTCCCCCAAGACTCAATTTCACCTATTTTCACCCAATTTCACCTACAATTCGCCTAAGCCATATCAACTAGGGGATGAGTTAGCGCAGGTTGTGTGTGGTAGGTAAAATCTTGGGGGGACCATCATGGGGGGGAACTTTCATGAGGGGGGGAAACTTCCATGGGGGGTCATTGCCATGGGGGGGAAACGAGGTGTCAGCCCGCCTTTTTGCATTCTGATTGTGCTCTTGCTTACTATATCCCATCATCTTGCCTAAAATCATGTACTTTTCAACAGGAGGAAGGAGGAGGAGGGAGGCTCCTATGTTTGAGTTATCTTTACCCAGTCAGAGAAATTCATGACCAACACACTAGTTTGACTCATGGGAGGGCTGAGAGCCGAGCCAAATGGGGCACAAAAGGGCCAAAATGCCCCAAGGTTAATGGGTTGGTATCACTTTCAGATGCCTCCAAAGCCATCCCCCTGTCACAGAGGAAACGCAGAGGCATCGCAGAGGCATGCATGACCTTCACTGACAGCCAGAATAGCCAAAAAAAGTACCCCCACATTTCTTAAATCTGAAATGGGACCTCCCTCGGATCGGAAATCGGAAGAATCTGAAATTTTTTTGAGCAAAGGGACTTGGGAATTAATCGGAATCGGAATCGGAATCGGAAATAATTTCCGAGTGCAACACTGGGCAGCGGGGGATAACAGGCAAGGAGGCTAGCTATCGATTGCCCACAGTCAGAGAGGAGAAAAGGATGCCTATTCTCACTCAGCACATGAACAGCCTACTGCGCACTTTCTGACATGAACGCACAGGGCTCAGGCTCACGTGGGCAGCTGGAGGGCCAAAGAAGGGAAGTAAAGGCAGTGAAGGTAAGAAGGAATGATGGAAGTAAAAGGAGGAATGTGAGGAGGAAGTAGATGTAGTAGAGGCGAGGTGGGTGGAGCAGCTCACTTGTGCGAGCCTCTGTTCCCGTCCTTCGTCTCCACATCTCCCTTCAACATTCCCTTTCCATCCCCACCATACTCAAACTGAGTTGGTAAAGGCTGGGACCTTCTGGGAGTCTGGGAGGCCGAAGCTTCCGTCGAAGTCGAGGTTGGCGACTGCCTGTGCGGTCTCCCTCTCCTCCGATGGCGGCTCCGTCCACGTGGTCCCCGACTGGGCCGGCGGCGTGGTCCCCGTGGCCGCGGCCGGCTGCTCCTGCTCCTCCGAGTCGCTGGAGTTGGGGCTGTCGGCGGAGGAGTCGGCGCTGGAGTCCGAGCTGTTCTCGGACTGCTCCTCAGAGGAGCTCTGCCGCTCTGCTCAGTTGCTCCGGCCCTTCCCGCGGGGGCGCTCTCCCGGCGGGACCTTGGCGGGGGCCGGGGGCGGCAGACGTCGGCTGCATCCTCCGTCGGACTTCCCGCCTCCTGACTTCAGCTCCTGCTTCGGCGGGGCAGGCTTGGAGCCAGACTTGGATGGCTGAGCCTTGGCCTGTGGGCTCCGACGGGGCTGCGTCTGCCGATGATGGAGGCCATTTGAGGTGCCTTCGTAGTCGTCAGAGATGTCTCCGCCGGGAGTGAGGGGGCGGTCTGGGTCTGGCTGCTGTGAGGCCGCTGTGACTTCGTCTGCCTGCAGTGTGGCGGCCAGGGCCGCATCTGCATCGCCTCCGGCGCGCCGTCGCTCCGTCTCCCGTTGGAGAGCTTGATGGAGTGCGGCCAGCTGGGTGCTGGAAAGCTCGGCGACGCCGCTGACGATGGCGGCAAGGGCCTCACAGGTGTGGAGGTTGGTGAAGAAGATCCGCGCCTTCTCGCAGACCTCACGCAGGGTTCATCAAAATGGGATCAAGGGAATGAAGAGGAGTGTTGGGCCAGACTCGTTGAGAGTGTTTCTGAATGCATAGGCAGAATTCCTGAGCTGTTTCTGATGGACGCATATGCAGAGTGTCATAGCAATTGAAATGTTGCTGTTGAAATTTGGGTTGCATCAGGTAATCTACGAGGGCCTGCTTCAGAAGATCATAGTTAGTGGAGTACTGGGAAGGAAGGCATCGAAAATAATGCTTTGCTTCACCTGGTAACCAGGGTGCCACCTGGACCCACACGAGGTGGCCTTAAAGGGTCAGGAAAATGGGCAGGAATATGCAGAGCCCTAGACTCAGTGGAAGAATGAAAGGAAGGAGGTTGATGCTGGGGCAAAAAGAAACCTACCAGGGAAGGTCGAGGGGAGGGTTGGGGTTGGGAGGGAAAGGTGTTAGTGGTGTGGGTGGGAGGGTTTCTGGGTGGACCTGTGGCAGGGGTATAGAATGTCTGCTTTGGTGTGCTCTGCTCATTAACTCTGTGACCATTGAGTGACCCCATTGCTTGTGCATTACTCCCTGCCTGGCCAGACACTGGCGCAGGCCCATCAAAGGGTCGTGGAGTGGAGGGTGAACATGAAGAGGGATGTGGTGAAGTGGGACGTGAGAATGGAGTGCCTGGCCCAATGGGTACCATAAACTGCATCTCCACTGAGCTGTTCATCTCACTTTCAATTTGCTGTCACAAATCCGCCACTTCCTTCTCAGCTGCCTCTCTTCTCTCTTTCTCTACTTGAAATTGTCACCACCTTATATCCTCTTCTCTTTCCCATTTACTCGTTTGGAAGGGATGAGGAGGTGGATCAGGTTGGACAGGTGGCAAAGGGGCGGGGACTGAGCCGGGAAGGAGAGGGCGGCCACCCTGTGTGCATTGGTACCAGGCTGAGGGGTCCACCTCATGCCTTTGAATGAGCCGCTCAGTGAGATCATCCAAGAATGAGTCTGGCTGGGGCAGAGGAGGCAAGGATGTGTGTTGGATGGAATGAGAGGTGTTCAAGGAGGCCTGCATAGGTGAAGGGATTGTGTGCGAGACAGGTGGGGGAGCAGGGGTGGCGAAAGCCGGTCCACTGATTAACGACCTCTGGGTGAATGGCTCTAATTTCATTTTCAAGCATAAAAAAGTGAAACGAAGGATTGTTAGCATCACCAACAGTGAAATGGAAATAAGTTTTAGCAATGCAATTTACCCAGAAAATATCTTCATCATTCGTGCAATTCTTGATAGCAGCAGACAAAGCTGAATCAGCTGGCAGCAGGTTCAGTGTGGAGTGGCTGGGTGCCTGATGCACCTCTCTGCAGCCGCTCTCATTGCCCTTTTGGGCCTAGGGTTTGAGCTGGGTGTGACCATCTTCAACCCCCTCCACCTATTAGGGCCCCCTTTCCACTGGGCTGGGCAAAAGCTAGTTTGGGCAAACCTAGAAAAAGTTGGATGGGAAGGTGGAAAGAAGGCACTTTGAGCCTCTCTGGGCAGAGAAGGACAAAGCCATCCAGCATGCCATTGAGATCATACACACATGCTGTTGGCCCTAGAGCTGCCCTAGAGCTGCCTTCCACAAGCTGTTGGCCTAGATAGATGAAGATGAGCCTTTCCATACCAGCAAAATTATAGGAGGCAGAGCTGCGGAACTTCGTCTTCAAGGCAGTGAACATTCGATGTGTCGGGTCTGGGCTGTAGAAAGCGTGTTTGAGCCACTGGAGGCTCTTCTCGCTTTCGCCCTTGTTGTCATGCACCCACATTTAGCACGATTGGATGCCTAAAAAACCTTCAATTAGACATATCTAGCCAAATTATTGTCTAGAGGCACCATTTGAATTGAACAAAAGTTACTCAAATCTCCCAAACTTCTGGCTTCTCTTGAAGATGGTATTTTATTTTGTCTAGCCCCAACAGTTTGGGCTAGAAATAAAATGTAGAAATAAAAATGTAAAATGAGCCTGATCTAAACCTTGAAAAGGGTCACCTGCTCTAAAAACACCTGGGTCAAAAAAGACACTGACACTCCACTAAAGCTAGGCTCGCACCAGCCCAATAAGCTTGAATATTAGCTTTAACTCAATCGATTCAAACGCCCTGCCGACATATGCAGAAAGTCTAAATCTATCCAGTAAATTGGCTCCGTTCGCAATAAGCAGCAGTTCAACTAAACCAATAGCCATTCCTGGGATTGTAGTTCCGAGAGCTAGCAGAAAAGATAACTTACCAAGCGTCGTTAATTGTAGTACCTTCTCGCTAGTACCACTATCAAGTGTGTCATCTTATTCAATTGAATAATAAACTTCTAATCTGCAGTTAGCCGAAAATCGTTGCAAATGAAATGAAACAGGGTGTGGCAGAGAAGAAAGGAAGTTTTCTGCGTAGATGGAGAAAACGCAGTGTGTGCGCAAGGAATGGAGGCATGAAACGGGCGGGAAAAGGCGTAGTTTCGTTGTGTCTACGTTTTTGGCTGGCCGCCACCGAGATAATGCAAGCATGTTTTAACTTCTTACGTTATATTAACGGTTCTTTTGAAAGAGGTTATTAAAAAATCGTTAAAAAAAATTTGGACAGCCAAATGCTTTGGAAATACATCGAAAAGCAAGCCAACAATTTGTCTGGCGCGCGAGATGAGCGCTAGCAGAGCGGTAGCGCCCAGCCCCTTTTATCAAGCAACACAACGTATTGCAGGTTTCCCAAAGTTTGGTAGGTTGTAGCTTGTTACACAGACATCGGATAGTGCTGAAAAAAGGCTCAAACGATGCACCATGGTACAGCATTTTGACTCCGCCTTAGGAGGTGGGAAGGTGTTGTTGAGAAAGATGAGGATGTAGGTAGTGGAATACTTCGGCATGAGAGCCGGTCTGGGGGAAGGCGCCGATGAGGATGGAGATCTGAAAGAGAGGGGCAGAGAAGGAGGAGGGCAGACTCTGGCGTGTGCCAACCTGGATGTGAATGGGAAAAGGGTAGGGTTAGGGGATCAGAGATGGTGAAATAGGAATAGAACCCAAGCAAAGGTTTTCTGGAGCGCTCCTTCTAGATTGCTTTTGATCACGCCCTCTACACACCACATACAATCAGAAGGTGATGCTTGATTGTTGCCCCCTTGCAGAGTTTGTAGAGTGGGAAAATAGCTTTGACTGGGTGGCGAAAGAGAAAAAGCCAAGGGCTCAAAAAACAACTACTTCTGGCTGGGCATATGTAGAGTTAGAGGTTCCATTTGACTACTTTACCTTTTTCTTGCTTGACAGGCCCTTGATGTCGAAGATTGGCTGGCAGAAAAGGGTGTCGGAGGAAGAGGAACTTGTGTTCAGAAGCCCTGCATAAGCCATGCCTGAGGAGCTTGTGTTCAGAAGCCCATATTTATATGGAAAGAGGTTGGGCAATGAGTGCAATTTGGTATAAGCTTTATTAGCGGCGTTTGGGTTGACCAATTCTGACCTCTGCTTTGTTGCTTTCCGTGCTGGAGGATGTTAAAAGCTGACGGTAGTGAGCAGAATGGAAGGCATCCAGGGAGCTGCTGCATGGCGTGGTTATTGAGGGATTGCATCCCGCCCTTCTAAGTGCTCTTCTCAATGACCCCTTTTCGCAATGACAGTCCCAGATGCCCTTGATAGGGTGGGTACAAACGCCACTCCCACACTACCGATGCTTCCATTGCCACCAGCATCCTGATCCAGGTGTGGTTTAGGTTGGTGCAATCCTAGGGCCTTCTGGACAGAAAGAGGAATAGAATTTAGGGAACTGAGGCAGATGGCTTCTTCCGAGTGGCCGCCTGGTTTTGGCTAACTAGCTTGATGCCAGTCCACTTAACCAGCTTCGTTTCAGTCCGTTCCTCACACGAGAATTTGAATTTTGAAATAATGTTTGTTAAGTACGGTGCTGCCTTTTATTGTATCACGCATTTGCCTTACGCTGTGATCCAAAAACTTTCGTTTGGTTCTAGCCAGTAGGCTTCACCTTCACACTCAGATAAAATCTCAGTCCCCGAAACAAAGTGAGAAAGCTGGTGTCGGACGTGGACCTCTGGCTTGAAGCGGATCGGGAGAGTTGGACTGTGTTTGGTGCTTCGAGCATTGTTGATGAGAAGGGCTGACATGTCCCTAGCTCTCAAAGAACAAAAGTTAGATAATCACGCAAGATAAGAAGATGACTCATCAAATGCTCACAAGAGGCTTAGCTAAGATATTATCCAAACTATCACTATAAATATGGAGACAATCTGCAGTCAGGTCGCTACCCTCCAGCTCCCATTCGTAGGCCCAAAACATCTGGTTGGTGGCGTCTGGATTGCCGATGGCGTTCTTGAGCCAATTAAGGCTCCTCTTGGCGTCGCCTCAGAAGTCGCTGAAGAGGTTCTCCCGATACTGCGGCAGCAAGGTGCTCAGGATCACCCACTCATTGTCGGACAAGGTGGTGTGTGTGAGGTCGCGGTTGTGGTAGATGGGGGCGTCTTCAGTGGCCTTGCGCAGCTCCCGGGAGAGGGGGTCCGCCAGGTCTCGCCGGGCTGGGAATGTGTCCTGGAGGAGCTTATTGGGACGATGGCGGTTGTGGCTGGAGCGGGCGCGCAGGAGCTCGAAGTCCTCTGGCAACGGGTTCTGCTCCTGTTGGAAGGTGGACGTCGACGGCCTCTGACTCTCCTCCACCCAATCTCTGCCCACTTGCCTCCAATCCTCTCCCTCTTTCCTCTCTTTACCAAGGTGAGAAGAGGAGGATTGCAGGTTGGTTGAGTAGTGGATCGTTCTGCAGTTCCTGCATGATGGCGTCGAAGGAGGCGGACTGGTGCAGGTGACGGAAGAAGCTGTCCGAGGCGACAGCCTGGAGAGTCATGCCCAGCTGCTCCGCCCAAGCCAGCATCGCCTCCGACTCCTCCAGACCCGCATCCAGCCACTCTCGATGCTCCTTTAGCCCATATTTCCCTCCTCAAGGTGAGAGAAGGGAAAGATGGGGAAGGAAAGTGACCTCAGTGTCGAGCTGTGGGTTGCGGGAGTTGAAGCAAGGCTTGGCGAGAGGGTTGCGGAGGGTGAGCGGGTTTGGTGGTCGGCTGGTCTCTCTGCATCTCCAACCGCCTCCTTTCCCGCTCCTTCCGTCTCTTCCCTTCCTGCACGGCCAAGCCATCCGCCCTAATCAAGGCTCTCTCCTCCCTAGCATCTCTCGCCTCCTTAGTTTGCCTAGCCAATCTGGCTTCATCTTCCAATTCCTCTCTCTTTTTCTTGATCTGAGCATGCTCCGCACGAGACAAGCCCTGCTGCAAAGCTCTACGAGCTTTTCTATGCAGCTGATTGGGTTCCCAATGAGAGAGGATAGGATGAACTGGAGTTTGATGCAGAGGACGTTGCATGGAGCGGTGGGAGTGGTGGAAGTGCTGGTAGTGCTTCTTGACCTTTCTACCCAACTCCTGACGCAATGAGTGACTGGGAGAGTGGAAGCGGCGGTTGGAATTTTTGCGCGATTCCTCCATCTGAGTCTGCAGGCTGCATTGTGCATGGCATGTATGAGGAGGCAGGCACAATTGTAAGATTGGCTTATGTTTTGTTTCTAATGTAGCCATCCAAAGAATGAATATTTATTGGATAAATGGCCAGCAGAAACAAAATTTGTACAGTCCAATGCTCGAAAAATTAAAATATGAAATATTTCGTTTAGTATGGAATTCGCAAATTTTTGGCAAAATTATGCTAAATAAGGCCAAAATTATGGATATCAAGCATAATTAGGGTGGTATATATATATAATTTCCACAACCCAAAAAAGAATTTAAACAAGTATATGGTACAAAGCACAATAGGTGACCGCGGAGCATATTCCTCCTTCCACATTCACCTGTAGCAGATGCCAAAAATTGAGGAATGTTTTCATACAAGATTGAACATTTTCTCTCAAAAGGGTAAGTTTGTGGTTTCTCTGCCAATTTCAAAAGTAAATACAGATTCAGAATTGGAATATATGACTTGTGAATCAAAAAACCAAAGTCTTCTGTTCAATTCTCAGCCTTTCAGCTGCTACTGATTATTGATGCTATTGTTGTGCATGAAAGTTTGTCACTCAAGATGAAAAGTCTGTGGTTTCTCAACCATTTTCAAAAGTAAGCATATATATGGATTTGTTATATACGACTTGTGAACAAAAAAACTCAAGTCTTCTGTGCAATTCTCAAGATTAAAGGTGCTACAGCGCAAAAATGCTATATTGCAGTTTTCAAGCATTTCTACCCAAAAATTAATGTTTCAAAAGCTCAAATTCCGGGTCTACCCCTCCAGATCTTCCTAGAATAGCATTACCTTTCTGGAAAAAAAAGTTTGTCCAAATCCGTTGAGAATTCGCCCGTGGACAGCATTTCCAGGAACATATATACCTACCTATATGAGGACAAAAGTTTAGTAACCTCTATAGACCGCGGAGCAGCCCTTTGGGCCACTCCACAGTCAAAAATTAAAATATTCCGCTATTTGAGGGGAATAATTTGAATGGGTGGATCTAGAGGGGGCCGGACTGGCGGAGGTGCAGCTGGAAGTCTCCCAGCCCCACATAGTCCATCGGATTCACTCACACCATTGGCTTCACTCCGCCCTGCACCTTCCCCTTTGGTGGCAGTGTGATGACCATGACGCTGATCTGTTGCTGGGAGTGCGTGGCAGGCGCAACCTGGATGGGGATAGAGAACTTGGAGTTCTGGTCGCCCCAGACACCGCTCACATCCCCCGGCGGGATCTACGTGTTGTTCTCCTCCATCACCATCACCTCCTTGTTCACCTCCGCCTCTTTCATCTCCTCCCCTTTCATCTCCTCCTCTACTTCTTCCATCAATTGGCTGATGCCCCGAATGAGGGGCAGGGAGGAGGGATGGGCATAGGGGTTGGAGATTTTGAGGTCAGTGAAGGGTCTGGTGATGCTGGCGAGGTCGACGCCCTTGTTGTCCCACTGCCCCGGGCTGGGGCCGCCCCAGTCGACATCCTCCATGGGCGGGAGTGAGCCCTTCCAGTCTGCCATCGCCACCACCAGGTCCTTCCCAAGTTTCCTGGAGGGCGGTATGGAAGAGAGGGATGGTAGTAGTACCCACCGCACTTGGCGTGGAAGGTGGGGCTGAAGAGGAAGGCGCCGGCAACGTCATCCTTCCAGAAGTTGCTCAGGTACGCAATCTTCTTCTCCTCCTTCCAAACTTCGAAGGCCTCATTCACCCAGTTGACCTCCTCTAGAGGAGGGAAGGGGCCTATCCAGTCGGCGACTGGGATGATGATGCTCTTGCCAGACTTGCCTTCGGGGAAGGTGGGTGGGAAGGGGCCGAGGGCCTTGTGGTACTGGACCACGCCGTCGGTGTCGCGGATGGTGGGGTAGAACATGTAGGTGCCGGCGATGCCGTTCTTGTAGACCTCGGGCAGGTAGACGATGGACAAGAAGTCCTTGGGCTGCCACTTCAGCTCCTTCTCCTGCCCCTCCCCCTGCCAACCCTCCTTAGGCTCAAAACTGCCTGTCCACTGAGGTGGGTGGCCTTCCTCGCCCTGGGCCCAGGCCTTGCCGGGGTTGGGGAGGAGTGGGGGGGCGGCTGTGGGCCTGCTGGATGGTCTTGGGGGCCTCCAAGGGGCTGTGGCTGCGCGTCGAAGGTGCGGGGAGGTGGCTATGTGGCGGCGGAAGGAGTCACGGCATCCCAGCGCTGGCTTCTTGCGGCCAAAGACCTTCTCCGGCAACCACTGCTTGCTCAGACTCATTCTCTCTCACTGCTCTATTGCCTCTGCAACACTGAGCACTAGAAATACCTGATCAAATTCGCCATCCCCCACCTCCTTCACTTCACTCTCTCCCATGCATAACTGCTTTTAAGGGTGAGCATGGAAGAGGGTGAGAATGAAGAGAGATTTTGGATGAACTGGGCAGGTTCGCGGACCTGAAGAAGGTGGGCGACCAGGGGCGGGATGCAGAATGTGAGCCATGATTTGCCACGACAAGACATGGGACGCTCACGGGATGGCGCACGGTGGCCAACGATGGCAGATGGCTGATGCAAAAGTCTGAGCCTTGATTTGCCATTCCATCGGATGTCTCAGCCTGTGGCAAACTGCGGCTTACCATGGCAATCAGCTGATTCACATCTGATAGACACGATTTGCCATGATGATGGACATGATAAGCCATGGTGACAAATGATATTTTCAAATGACCCACACCCAATGATGGAGTGATTGCCAAAAGATACAAAGAGTTAAATAGCAACAAGCACAATTGATGCCTTAAAAGCAAGATAATTGCTTGTCTTGCAATCATTAGGCTGGTATTTGATCGAATGGGTCTTATAGGTGTACTTGAACATGATGGGGAAGCGTGGGATGAAGATGAGTATGACAGAGCACGTTTATGAGGATTTTTATATACGAATTGCTATAGATGAACACCAACGAGCCAAATGAAATCCAAATGGGAAATGGAAAAGTCTCCATTTGACTAGTCTCCACTAGTCTCCATTTGAAATAACATTTAACAAGTTTTCAATATACCATTTACCTTTACACTAAAAATAACAAAATGCCTTTTACACTAAAATAACATTTTTAACATTTACTGCTTTGTCCTTATTTTCAACTTTCGATTTGGCTACCATTCACCGCCAATAAAAGAAAATGAAATGGTGGAAGTGGGTAACGCAAGTAATTCATGGGGAAGCAGCATGATTGTTAAACAAGGTATTCTCGGCTGGTGCCAAGATGCGCGGCCTTTGTTCCGAGTAATAGTAAGTTAAGGTTGTTACTAAGTTTTTCAAGTTGCATGTTTGATTGTTGCTTCATCGCCCATGTTTTCGCCCATTGCCTCACGTCTTCTGCTCAAAAACCAGGGATTTATGCGTGCTGAAATTTTTGAAACATCAAGGACTTAGGTGTTTGACTATGAATCAATAAATAATCAATATTTCAAAAATTTCTTTTAATAACTTCAAGATATCACCACAACAGATGTACCTGCCTAGATTAAACTGATTTCATTGAAAAACCATGGTTTAACAGATGTACGAAATTTTGAAACATCAACAATTTAGGTTATTGGCCATAAATCGGGAAATAATCAATATTTTAGAAATTCCTTTGCCAGCTTTAAGATATCACTTTGATGAATGTACCGGCCAAAAATCAGCTGATTTCATTGAAAAACCATGGACTTATGCATGTTCAAATGAGGCAAAAAATGTTCTGAGCCATGTACTGAAATATAATACAAGCCAGCAGCCATTTAGAATAGCCAGAAATATAGCATGAACACCCTATAGAAACAAACATGAGGCCAACAAATCATCAAGAACTAAATCTAGGCCTGTACCCAGCTTTAAGCTTTACTAGCCAATGTGAATTGAGCCATGTCTCACCATGGAAGCAGGGGTAGGCGGTCGGACATGAGCTCCAATGAAATGTCTCATGGCTCACACCATGGCGCACATTCTGCATCAGCAGACATGAGCCATGGCAGACATGAGCCATGGTGAGCCATCGTGAGACAATGTCTCACGTCCGTGGCTCACATTCTGCATCAGCGGACATGAGCCATGGCAACCGTGAGCCATGGTGAGCCATCGTGAGACATTGTCTCATGCCATGGCTTATGTTCTGCATCAGCGGACATGGGACAGGGTGGATTCATGGCTCACGGTGGCTCACGCTCCTATCTTTTGTTCATGGCTCACGGCTCATGGCTTACATTCTGCATCCCACCCCAGGAGTAGCACCACTCCAACCTGGGGCGGGATGCAGAATGTGAGCCATGAGCCGTGAGCCATGAACAAAAGATAGGAGCGTGAGCCACGGTTAGCCATGAATCCACTCTGTCTCATGTCCGCTGACGCAGAACATGAGCCATGGCATAAGACAATGTCTCACGATGGCTCACCATGGCTCACGGTTGCCATGGCTCATGTCCGCTGATGCAGAATGTGAGCCACGGACGTGAGACATTGTCTCACGATGGCTCACCATGGCTCACGTCTGCCATGGCTCATGTCCGCTGATGCAGAATGTGCGCCATGGCGTGAGCCATGAGACATGTTCATAGGAGTTCATGTCCAACCGCCTACCCTTGCTTCCATGGTGAGACATGGCTCTGTTCACATTGGCAAAGTGCTTTGACCCTGGGTTTAATCTGGCTATTCTCTTTCCAAAGGACAATATTGATTTTAAATAACATTGAATAATGGCTAATAAGGAATGGTGGTTTTTTAACAAAATCGCTGATTATTTGCATGATGATGTCTTGTAACCAAATCTTGTAAACAATTTTAGCACATATCGTTATTTTTTTTTGTTTTTTGTCCAAAACCTAAAGTTTTGATGTTTCAAAATACGAAAAATCATAAAACAATAGTTTTTAATGAAATCAGCTGAATTGTGTCAAGTACTTCTGTCATTGTGATATCTTCAAGCTGCTAAAAAGAATGTAACTACGGCGCATAAAAATCCCTACAGCAATTCATAAGTATTGTTTCCCTTTTATATCATTGGGGAATTTTTAATATATCCCGATTTATGGTCATAAACCTCAAATCTTGAGGTTTCAAAAATTCTAAGTTGCATAAATTGATGGATTTTTGATAAAATCACCTGAATTATGGCATGAAAATTTTTACAGCTAAGAATACCTTGTTTTTGGCAAAAATTAACTTGGTAAATGGTAAAATGGAAACTTGATATATGTGATTTAAAATGGAAACTGCTGACATGGAATTTTATTCGTTTCCCATTTGGACTTAAGGCATCAAGTGCGCCTGCACAAGCTATTTTACAAAATCTTTTAATCTTTTGATTATCGTTTGATTAATGGATCATTTAAAACCAACAGATCATCATGGCCTATCATGTCCATTGTCATGGCAAATCGTGTCTATCTGATGTGAATCAGCCATTTGCCATGGTAAGCCGCCTTTTGCCACAGGCTGAGACATCCGATTGGATGGCAAATGAAGGCTCAGACTTCTGCATCAGCCCTTTTCCATCGTCGGACGCCGTGAGCCATCCCATGCGCGTCCCATGTCTTGTCGTGGCAAATCATGGCTCACATTCTGCATCCCGCCCCTGGCCGCCGTCCTCTCTGTCAACGCGGCCTAGTAGAACCCCCCCCTATTTCCTCTCATGTGCACTGAGAGGAGTGGGGATGGAAGGGCCGAGGTCGCCAATGTCCCTGCCGCAGGTGGGGGTGATCAGCCCCTGGGCGGCGCAGGCGACAAAGGCGTGGGGGAAGACGCTGGCCATGGTCATGGCGACATCCTCCAGCCCTCGGTGGAAGGTCTCCACTCTCTGTTACCATTTGTAGTGTAGTGTACAATGCAGTGTAAAACATCGTTGGAGAAAATCAAAGCTAAACATGGCAACGGATTAAGCATAGACTACTGAGGAAAAAAACGAGCAAAGAGGACTATCTATGGCCAAGAAATGGTACAAATGAGCTCGAGAGTGTGATCAACAGCCTTGCTAGGGGTAAGGTGGATGGAGTTGGGTGGTGGCTGGAGGTTGTTGATGGAGAGACTGTGGCCCAGGTAGTTGAGATGGAACAAGGTGATCTTGCCACACAGGCAGACCTCGAAAGCAGCCCTCATTCGCAACCAGATGGCTTGTATGGACGAGAGAGGTCAAAATTGTGATGGAATAGGTTGAGAATGAATGGTGAAAGGAACCCATAGATTGATGTTGGAAGGGAGGAAACGCGGAGTAGGGTTGACGAGGGTGCAGCAAATGCCGAAGTTCTGCCAGATCACCTCTGTCTCAGCCAGCTGAAAATCACTCAATTTCCTCTTTTCATCAATCAAATTCATCTCTTTTTATTTTCGATCCATTAATAGAAAAAAATATCAAAGAATTAATTGGATTTAAAGAGAAGAATGAAAAAAGGCCAACCACAATGTTGGCGAAGAGCCATCCGGGTGTGTAGGGGATGCAGAAGATGATGTCCTGCAGGCGGGGGCAGAGGGAATTGGTAGACAACTGGAGGATGGCCTCCGTCATGTTCACCAGTCCCACCTGCTGCAGTTTTTCTATATCTGGTACCATCGGCAAGCCAAAAATAAGTCTCTTTTCTCCCAAAATTGAAAATGCCCCGAGTCAAAAGTCAAAGAAATAAAACTTCTACTACTGGAATCTGCTGCTTGACAGTTGCATTTTGTTTTTGGCGTGCAGTTCAGAGGCTCTTTCCATGCGCGCCCAAAAACAAAATGCAGATGACGCAGCAGATTCCAGTAGTAGAAGTTTTATTTCTTTGACTTTTGACTCAGGGCATTTTCAATTTTGGGAGAAAAGAGACTTATTTTTGGCTTGCCGATGGTACCAGATATTTCCTCTACTTTTAGTATTTAAATACACAAAAATAAAAATAAATTCTTATTAAGGATTCAAACCTGCCAGTTTCGCCCAGCTGTACAATTGCTTAAACCACTACACCACTGGTGCATATGTCACCTTAGTTTAACTTCAGATTTATCAATAATAAAATACATGATGAGGCCCAAGGACCCGGGGAGGGGGGGGGAAGAAATGAATACCTACTATCGTCCATTGAATAGATGCGGAGAAGAAGAAGAAGAAGGAGAAGAAGAAGAAGAAGGAGTTCGGACAAATGGTTTTGAGTAATTTTCTCTTGTGTTCTGCCGTTTTTGGGCAAAATCTCGCGAGTTTTGGTCAATTTGATGATGCTCTTTCCAATGCAAAAAGAATCAGAACGAATGGACGTTTCTGTGAAGTACAAAATCCTTATCAATTTTAAGATCTAGCAATAACCCCTAAAACATACACCTGGGTCGAAAAGAGGGGCTGGGCGCTGACACTCCACTAATGCTCCGTTCGCACCAGCCCAATACATTTAATCTCAACTACTCTTGTTGCTCTGGAGTGTGGGGCTAGTTTTTGGAGAGAATGCGCCCATCCGCTCAGCGGGTGGCCTTTTATACGTACACAAAGTGGGGCTCCGCAGGCAGGACATAGCGCCAACTCAGCAACAGTCTGGGGGCGGGGGGCGGAGGCGAAGTAAGAAAGGAAGGCTCAAGCATGAGGCGATAGGGTGAGGAAGGAACATGCAAGCAGAGAGACATTGTGATGAAAGTTTGTCACAGTTGAGAGAGGGGCTCTAACAGCGAAAATCTTAGGCAGTCTAGAAAGCGCAGGGGGTGGGAGGAAGAGGTGCGCAGGCGAGGCATGAGGGCAAAAGGTGAAACATTCTCAACAAAGTCAACCAATGCCCTGGATCAAACAAGCCTAGCCTATGTACAGTGGTAAAATGGGCGAAACAAGTGTGGCACAGGGGGGAAGACTAGCGCAGGCTTCACTCCTCCTCAAGGCCTCCAGGCTCTGGGGGAACGTGGCTGGCAGGGGCCAAGGTGGCGCAGCCATGCTGGGGGAAGTCCTCGAAGGGCAGGAGAAGGCGGCAGGCGCGGATAAGGCCCTCGGACAGTCTGTAGGAGGAGCGGTTAGGGTAGTGGAAGTGAGGTACGAAGTTGTTTTTTTTCTCAGGCATCCAGGGTGAAAACGTTGTTGGGTAGCATCCAATCTTCTCCAGCGTCATGCGACAAATTTGAGGCCTGCTCCCGACTGGTTCAGTCTACAACCATAAATTCTTTCCCATCCTTTTATTACGTCAACAGGATTTCTGTCCAAGTAAAGAGATGTTGATAGGATGAATGAGGGGACCTTGTAGGGTGGCTTGTAGGGCTTGCCATCTGAAATGCGTCCGAGGCAGGTGAAGGAGGGAGGAGGGAGGAAGGAAGGGAGGGAAGGTCGCACTAGATGCACCTATCCCCTATGCAGAGTGAATCGCATGCTCTGTCCTCTGCAAGCATGACCCAGTACCCTTCTGTTCTCGTCAACTTATGAGGCAATATGAGGCAGGCAGGGCAGGCGGGGCAGGGTTGCCCCTCGCTAGGACTCTAGTTGCCCCTCGCTAGGACTCTAGCCTGGCATAGGCTGGGGGCGCGCGCGCTGGGCGGCAAGACTGAAAGCTGAAGCAGCAAATGGGCCCATGGCCACAAACGAAAGGCCACAGGGCCGGCAGAAAGACTGAAAGCGGCTGAAAGTGCCGAGAGGCTGAAACGAAAGCCAAGAGGCTGAAACACTGAAAGGCCCAAGGATGGAAGCATGAAAGCAATGAACTGAATCAGGCTAGGCAACACTGCGAACGGAGCAGGAGATCCAGAGAAGTTGAGAGAGTAAAACATGAGAAATAGCCGGGCACATGAGAGTTAGCCGCCTCCAGGCCAATGCCTTTGCGAGGTTTCCACTGAGAGAGGCCCCAGAGGAGCCCCCCTGACCCGCGTGGTGCTAGGCGGGCGGCTCTCCCGGAGGCAGCTCACAGCAAGAGGCAAAGTGGGTGGCTGGGAGCAGGACCTAGAACTAAGCGCGGGGGAACAGAGAGAAAGAGAAAGTGTGCGCCTCATCCAGCTGCGTGCTGGCCCTGGCGGCCGGGGCGGGGGAGCGAAAATTGAACAGATGAGAAGAGGGGTGAGTGGGGGAGGGAATCAGGCTGGTAGGAGGCCTTGGACTCGCAAAGAACGCCACCCCCAGAGACTCAGGACTCGCAAAGAACAGCCCACCGCAAGAGGACGGCGCATCTGGGGTCACCCAAACACACCTCCTAGCGATTGCGAAGCTTGTCCCCGGAGCTGAAGTAGTTGGTCGGTGAAGCCGGCCACTTTTAGACGAAAGCCAGTTCGGTACTGGTACGGCTCTATGTTCTTGTCAACTTATGAGGCAATATGAGGCAGGCAGGGCAGGCGGGGCAGGGTTGCCCCTCGCTAGGACTCTAGTTGCCCCTCGCTAGGACTCTAGCCTGGCATACCTTCACTTATCTTATCCACCCAGTTCAGAGCTCTATACCTTCAAATAGAGATGTGCAGCATGGTTGAGGATGGGATGAGACGGATGAAGTACTGCTTTGAATAGGCGCAATCATACCATAGCTTGAAAAGATCATCTGCTATATGTCTTTTGAAGACATGTGCAAAAGTTCCCACGGAGTATGCTCATTGTACATATGCTTAACATTGGAATTTGAATAGGCGGCTTTGTACCATAGCTTATGCTCTATGTTTAGTTAGTAGCGGGGTGAGGAGTCGCGGGAGCATGTCTCACCCTAGTGACTACTACTGAGAAGCAGTCTAAGAGGCGATAGTGCCTTGGGATGATGGATTTGAGGATGGATAAGGAGACCTTTCATAGATATGATGGGACGCTTGGCGTAGACTTGACGAGTTGTGCTGCTTAGTCCTCCTTTCTTGCCTTGGACATATGAGGCCTCGTAGTGGTCGGCAACGTCAACTATAGCCAGCCTACGTTGGAAGTCCAAGGCCTAAGAATGAAGCCATTAATGAATTAATTAATTTATAAAACTCTAATGCTTTAACAAGACTAAAATGCTACAGCATAAGAAGCTTATGAATTTGTGATCATCAAAAAGATATGGACAAGTTGTAACACAATAGTAATTTAGTTTGATTTGAATTGTGATAAATTGTAACATGTCCATTTCATTGGCATTGTCCACCTAAAAACTCCACTGTTCATTCATAAGCAGGCGGCAATTTATGGCAGAAACCAGTAGAATAATCCAATTTATCTTCAATTTTTGCTTGATTTTTGACCGCGGAGCGGCCCGAAGGGCCGCTCCGCGGTCTATAGAGGTTACTCAACTTTTGTCCTCATGTGTATATATGTATATATGTATATATGTATGTCTGGAAATGCTGGGAACGGGCGAATTCTCAACGGATTTGGACAAACTTTTTTTTTCCTGAAAGGTAATGAGATTTTAGGAAGATCTGGAGGGGTAGACCCGGAATTTGAACTTTTGAAACATTACTTTTTTGGGTAGAAAGGTTGAAAATTTGGGTATGCTGTAAAAGGCTCAATTCTCAACGGATTGGGACAAACTTTTTTTTTCCTGAAAGGTAATAAAATTTTAGGAAGATCTGGAGGGGTGGAACTGGTTTCCGAGCATTTGAAACATTACTTTTTTGGGTAGAAAGTTTGAAAATTTGGGTATGCTGTTAAAGGCTCAATACTCAACGGATTTGGACAAACTTTTTTTTCCTGAAAGGTAATGAGATTTTAGGAAGATATGGAGGGGTGGAACTGGTTTCCGAGCATTTGAAACATTACTTTTTTGGGTAGAAAGGTCGAAAATTTGGGTATGCTGTAAAAGGCTCAATTCTCAACGGATATTGACAAACTTTTTTTTTCCTGAAAGGAAATAAAATTTGAGGAAGATCTGGAGAGGTTTGACAAGTCCCGGAGCATTTGAAACATAACTTTTTTAGGTAGAAAGGTTGAAAAATGGGGTATGTTGAGAGCTCCGCGGTCACCTATTGCGCTCTGCGCCATATACTTGTTTAATAAATTTTTCAAGGTTCTTTATAAATAAATTTTTTGGATTAATTTTTGGACCTTAGATCTCAAACAGAAGAAATAAATGCCCAATGCACAATAAAAATCAAGCATATTTCGAATGCTTGCAAAACTGAATTTTACTCTCAATTTGATTACAATGCTGTTCATTTTTCTATACCTTAAAGATAAATTTTAGTTTTATTATGTTTAAAAAATTCAACAATTTTTTTTCGATGTATATTTATTATATGACATTTTAGTGCATTTTTTACTTTTTTTGTAATTTACATTTTTATTAATTTTTCAAAAGTTTTTATGTTTGTTGTGCCAAAATTGCCGCCTGCTTATGAATGAACAGTGGAGTTTTTAGGTGGACAATGCCAATGAAATGGACATGTTACAATTTATCACAATTCAAATCAAACTAAATTACTATTGTGTTACAACTTGTCCATATCTTTTTGATGATCACAAATTCATAAGCTTCTTATGCTGTAGCATTTTAGTCTTGTCTATATCTTGTTCATGTGGAAGGCAAGTTCCCACATTAACAACGCTACGAGTTCGCCACATGAACCAGACTTCAAGAAAATGATGATTTACATTGAGCCACTCTTAGCGCATTAAAAATATGTAGAGTGACCTGAGCATCAATTTAAAGATGGGGAGGGGAACTTATTAACGGAACATGTAAAACTGCGAAGTTTGGCTTCATTGAAACATAGGCAAAGTGGGTAGAACACAAACCTCGACAAAATGTCATCCACAAATCTGAATTGATTGGGAAATTTCTCCAGGGAACCTATGGCAAAAATAACACCATCAGAAAGCTTAAACAATTTGCCAAAACACGTAATTCTTAGATTTTTGAATTTTGCTTTTGTTCTAAAATGAGAACACTTCAAATTCGGAGATGTCATTTTTTATGCCATTTTTTGCACATTTTTTCAAAATTTCTAAAATACCAGGGCCAAAATCAAAATTTCACGATTTTTCTCATCGAGATCTCAACTAGAGCTTTCGATTGATATATATATATGTCCTAGGTTTCGACCAATACCCGAGGAGCTCAAACTCGGGACATGAAAGTCCAAAAATCTTGATCACCCATTCATAACTAGGGCGCTGTCGCGCCCTAGGATTTTGCTTGCTAAAATTCATCTTTACTGCAGAGCTAATAGAGCCCAGAAAATTTGGCTACCTTAGGTTTTATTTTATATATATCCCCGAGGACAAAAGTTTGGTAACCTCTTTAGACCGCAGAGTGGCCCTTTGGGTTGCTCCGCGGTCAAAAATGACACTGCCACTGCACTTCGCTAAAACTGCTCGCACCAGCCCAAAAAGCTTGATTATCAGCCTTAACCAGCCTCAAACGAAATCGCCGTCTTATGCTCTAAAAATGCAGCAGTTCACTGAATCGTTTGAAACACCCTGCCGGCATCTGCACACAGTCTAAATCTATCCAGTAAATTGGCTCCGTTCGCAATAAGCAGCAGTTCAACTAAATTAATAGCCTGTCCTTTCCTAAGATTATAGTTCAGAGAGCTAGCAAAATAGACAACTTACTGAGGGTCGTTATGTTAGTTGTAGTACTGCTCCTCGCTAGCACCACAATGCAAACTTTTTAAATAATCGAACAATAATCGTTCCCAAATGAAATAAAGACAGGGTGTGGCAGAGAGGGAAGGAAATTTTCTGCGTAGATGCAAATACGCAGTGTGTGCGCAAAGAATGGAAGCCTGGAAAAGGCGGGAAAAGGCGTAGTTACGTTGTGTCTACGTTTTTTGGCTGGCTGCCACAGACATAACGCAAGATTGTTTTGCATTCTTAAGTTAATTTTATTGAAAGAGGCTATATTTTAGTAACTTTACATTGTTCAAAAAAATGTGGCCATCAAAATGTTTTGGAAATGCATCAAAAAGCAAGCCAACACTTTTTCCATCCTAAATCGTGTTATAATGATTACAATGTAAACTATTTTGAGTAATTGTGCAAGTGCAGTACTAATTCAATTTCGAAATAAATGTATAAATGACAAGGTATTATCGGCTATCGCCAATAGATGCGCGGCCTTGTTCACCTGGTCAAGCATTGAAATGAATGACAAACAAAAGACAAACAATGACAAACAAATGACACAATGACAAACAAAAGTAAATTGTAACAAATTAATCTCGGTCTATTTTGGGTTTCTGAGGCATTTAAATGATAAACATCAATCTAAATAATAATCAATAATTAAAACAAGTAAAATTCAATTTTTCGAAAATTTTTCGAATTTTAAGGTCTCCATTATCGAAGTTTTTTGACCATAAATCTAGAACCAAGCAAAATGGTGCCGATCCCAAAAAAACGCCCCGAGCCACCACCCAGGCGGACCCTCACACAAAATTTCAGCCAATTTCGTTGAAAAACCGCGGAGGCCCAGCTGCGAACGGACACATATATATATATATATATATGCGGAATTCGGACGAAAAATGGGGTAACTGCTTAAGCAGGCCTTGGCCACCCGCCGCTTCGGGCAGGGCGCCAGAGCTCCTCCGGCCTCCGGGCACGGGTGCTACGGCCCCTACGCTTCGCCTAGCATGCTTTGCATGCTAGGCTACGCTCCGGGGCCTCCGCACCCATGCCCTACGGCCTCCGGAGCTCTGTCTGCCCTGCCCTCCGCGGCAGGCGGCCTGCGGCCGCGCAAAAAATATATTTTACTTTCATTAAAAACTAATTAGTTTCTACATTGGGCTAGGACGAGTGCAGCAGTGGTGGAACATTAGCTCATAGCCTTTCTTATGCAGCTGCTGATGGGTTGTCTAAGGCATGGAACTTTGGATAAAAGCTACAAAATTTGCACAATTTATCGGCCAGTTATGAAAACCCTCAAAGCCGCTAAAAAAGGGCTGAGCGATGCTGGGCTGTTCCTCGCGCCAGAAAAATGGGCAAGGCTTTAGATATGCTTTATTAGGAGAAAATACCCTTAGGCATAATATGCTCCAAAATCACTTTTTACTCACAGGTGTCCAGGGCGGCCTTGGTCTTGGCTAAGTTGGCCCTCGGTCCACCGTCCAGCTGTAATGGTTCATAGGAATGAACATGCCTGCGGAAGGATTAAGGAACGAGTGGTGTTGAACCTGACGTTGCTCTCGCAGTGGTCGAACAGCTGACTGAGACCATCCAAGAAGGGCTCGCTCAGCACATTGGCCCCCTCTGCATTCAAAGAGGAAGAAGGATATCGGGTGCTCCCCGCCCTGAGTAAGGTGCCAATTGCTTAAGAGGTGGGAAGATGTAGTTGAGGACGATGAGGATGTCGTGGAAGGCTTCGGCCTGAGAGCCGGTCTGGAGGAAGGCGCTGATGAGGAGGGTGCCGGTTTCCAGCTCCTCCTTTGCTAGGCCTTGAAGTTGAAAAGCCCCAGTCGCTCTGATTCTTGTAGCAATAGAAAGGGCAGCAGGGATCCTGGCATGAAGCGGGACCATTGTGAAGGATGTAAATGGTCCGTCACTAGCTCTACATCAGGTGTATAGAAGGATTCCAGCAGCTTTATCTGGTTAGATAGCCGGAGGATTAAGGTGAGTAGATTGGGTGGGCATGTATTGGAACATCGTGGCTGCAAGTGATGACGAGCAGCTGCTTACGGGCCTCCAGCAGCATGAACCCATAGGTCTTGTCAGTATGGCATCCACGGAAGGGATCTGCTGGTGACTTCCATTCTAGACCTGCAAGCATGAGCTTTAGTTTAAGACATAATTTGTTGGCGTGGAACATACATGTCCCTATTTAAAATGGAACCCACCCCGCAGTTGGTTGGTTTTACCCACCCCGCCCCCCATCGGTCCCTAAACTGTGATCAAAGTTGGGTAGTTGGTTGATTTTATTGCATTTTTGACTGACAATTTTTCAAAAATTTTGCAAAAATGGAGTTGGTTGGTAAAAATCGGGGTGGGGCGGTGGGGGGTGGGGTGGGGTCGGGACATGTATGGCGTGGAAGGCCAACAGGGGTCCAAAGGGCGAGGTGGAAAGGCTGGAGGGAAAGTGTATACTATGCGCTGATTGAGAAAAAGCTGACATCGACTTTCACGCGATGGCCGGCGTTGTACTGGCGTGTGCCAACCAGAGATGTCAAACATGGGTCAAAATGTGCGAACCCAAACGGGGGGCTCGTTCGCAAAGCAGGTTCGCAAATGCAAACCCTAAAATCCTCAAACGGGACATGTTCGAACCTAACATGGTCAAACATGGGTATTTTTTGCGAACATGCCCTAATTATTCATATTTTTGCCTAAAAACGCCTAAAAATGGCATATTTTGAACAGGCGCGTTGCGGGGCGTCTCCAGGGCATGCACTATGGTAGATGAGGCAATGCCCTGGGCCCTGGGCTGGAGGGTAGGCTGAGAAATCATTCGTGCTCAAAGTCATCAGAACATGGCCAGCGTCTGGATGATTGCCTCCATGGTGTCCCAGTCACACGCGTCGAGGCGCCGGGCAGAGAGGTGAAGAGGGATGAAGTTCCGGCATTGGTGTAGGCGCGCGAGAGCATCGTGGGTTGAGCTCCACCTGGTAGCATTGTGGGGGGTTAACTAGTGGCCTTGTTGTAGGTCAGGAGGTCAGGTCACCTTGTGGCATTGTAGGACGTTAGGAGCTTCCCACTAGCCGCCTTCATCTCACACTCAGCCTTCTTGTGACGGATGTCGTTGATGAGGAGGCGGCTGTTGGTCACCACGTCATTGGCTCCTGCAGCAAGACTTTGTCTTCGTCAGTTATGTTTGCAACATGCACTTAGATAGAGTTGAAATGAGGCAAGTTGACAGTTGAGGCAAGTTGAGGTTAGTGAAACCTAAACCAAACCACCATGTGCATACTAAATCTATATGCGAGTGCGCTGTGCAATAATGGTTGGACATAAACACCTGGCGTTGAATAGTCTGCAAGACTCCATTTTTTTAGAAACATTTTTCCTAGTGAACCCGGAGTCTTGCGCAACCCATCGTACACTGTCAGTTGCATAGTGTGAGCTATGCAAAACTGGTAGCTATAGTTGCTGTCCTCCAACATGATGACATTGTCCTCCTCCAACTCCATGACTTCGACAGACTCGATGCCCACGGTCAAAGTGGCCTACACACACGCACACCACTCACACACTATCCCACACATACAAACCCATCTAGGAACCTCAAAGCAGCTCAAGCCCGCCTCAATGTCGTTGTCCTCCATGGTCAGGTCCTGTTGCTGGGAGGAGGGTGCGATGTCCTCGTCTTCCTCTTCCACCATCTCCGCGTCGTCATCCACTTGCTGCTGACTGCAAACCCACTCTGGCAGTTCTCTCACAGCCTTCTGCAAATGCCAATCCTGTACACATTGCATTTCATAACATGGCAGAAATGTGACAGCCATGTTGGAAGCGTTGTCCACGCAGATGATTCCGATCTTGGAGGTGGGAAGCTTGAGGTCTTTGACGATGAAGTTGACGAATGATGTGCGGAGGATGTTCTCAGCTGTCGCAGACCCCGTCATCCGCACCATGCCGCAGGTTTGCAACTCCACCTTCCCCGTCTCCCCATTTGCGAAAGAGGCCATGACGCCCATGTAGGCAATGTTCGTCCTTCAAACCATTCTCTATGTATCAGAAAGACCAGATGTTGGCAGAGGAAGGCTGACCACTGATTGCGCCACTTGTCTATCTGGAAGTGCACTGCATCGAGACTGTTGAGCAGGTAGTTCCTTGCTTTCTCAATGCTCGCCAGCGCAGCTCCAGACCAATTCATCACTGTAGTCCTAGCAGGGGGATTGTAGCCTGGATCCGCGACCTGTAGCATTGAGTTTGTTACTCATATATTCCCCAATGACAGGAGATGGGAGACTAGGAACCTTCATGAGGTAGCGAAAGTGCTCATTCTCCGTGAAGCGATAGGACAGGTTGGTGGTTGCGGTGGTGAGGGCGCAGACTGCGCGGTCCAGCTTTTGCTTGCGTGGATGGTCCCGGTTGTAGCTGGCCTTCTTCCTACCCCCAGCCAGTCCTCCATCCCCCCGCCACCACTGCCAACAGCTGATGCCACCTTTGTTCCCTTCTCTTCAAAGGTCCCTGTGGCTCAAAAAGAAACAGTCAAAAGAGTCAAAGAACTTTGCATGGTCATATCCTTTGTCTCCTTGCGAAGCATCTCACGGATCTCAGGATCGATGTCGTTGGAGTGCTTGCTGAGCACATGGAGTTGGGCGTTGGTGGCGTCAGGTTGATTCTTCTTCCACGTGTGCTTGCACTTGATGCCCTGCTTTCGGATGCAGCACATCATCCCTGTGCCGTCTCGCTTGGTGTAGATCGGAAGGTCCCAAACCTGCAATACAAGTTTGTTGCAGGTTAGAACCAACAAGCAAAGCTTGCTGCCTTCGCGAACCTTAGACTTCTCCTTGGACTTGTTGCTGCGGGTTGGAGATTTTGAGGTCAGTGAAGGGTCTGGTGATGCTGGCGAGGTCGACGCCCTTGTTGTCCCACTGCCCCGGGCTGGGGCCGCCCCAGTCGACATCCTCCATGGGCGGGAGTGAGCCCTTCCAGTCTGCCATCGCCACCACCAGGTCCTTCCCAGGTTTCCTGGAGGGCGGTATGGAAGAGAGGGATGGTAGTAGTACCCACCGCACTTGGCGTGGAAGGTGGGGCTGAAGAGGAAGGCGCCGGCAACGTCATCCTTCCAGAAGTTGCTCAGGTACGCAATCTTCTTCTCCTCCTTCCAAACTTCGAAGGCCTCATTCACCCAGTTGACCTCCTCTAGAGGAGGGAAGGGGCCTATCCAGTCGGCGACTGGGATGATGATGCTCTTGCCAGACTTGCCTTCGGGGAAGGTGGGTGGGAAGGGGCCGAGGGCCTTGTGGTACTGGACCACGCCGTCGGTGTCGCGGATGGTGGGGTAGAACATGTAGGTGCCGGCGATGCCGTTCTTGTAGACCTCGGGCAGGTAGACGATGGACAAGAAGTCCTTGGGCTGCCACTTCAGCTCCTTCTCCTGCCCCTCCCCCTGCCAACCCTCCTTAGGCTCAAAACTGCCTGTCCACTGAGGTGGGTGGCCTTCCTCGCCCTGGGCCCAGGCCTTGCCGGGGTTGGGGAGGAGTGGGGGGGCGGCTGTGGGCCTGCTGGATGGTCTTGGGGGCCTCCAAGGGGCTGTGGCTGCGCGTCGAAGGTGCGGGGAGGTGGCTATGTGGCGGCGGAAGGAGTCACGGCATCCCAGCGCTGGCTTCTTGCGGCCAAAGACCTTCTCCGGCAACCACTGCTTGCTCAGACTCATTCTCTCTCACTGCTCTATTGCCTCTGCAACACTGAGCACTAGAAATACCTGATCAAATTCGCCATCCCCCACCTCCTTCACTTCACTCTCTCCCATGCATAACTGCTTTTAAGGGTGAGCATGGAAGAGGGTGAGAATGAAGAGAGATTTTGGATGAACTGGGCAGGTTCGCGGACCTGAAGAAGGTGGGCGACCAGGAGTAGCACCACTCCAACCTGGGGCGGGATGCAGAATGTGAGCCATGAGCCGTGAGCCATGAACAAAAGATAGGAGCGTGAGCCACGGTTAGCCATGAATCCACTCTGTCTCATGTCCGCTGATGCAGAACATGAGCCATGGCATAAGACAATGTCTCACGATGGCTCACCATGGCTCACGGTTGCCATGGCTCATGTCCGCTGATGCAGAATGTGAGCCACGGACGTGAGACATTGTCTCACGATGGCTCACCATGGCTCACGTCTGCCATGGCTCATGTCCGCTGATGCAGAATGTGCGCCATGGCGTGAGCCATGAGACATGTTCATAGGAGTTCATGTCCGACCGCCTACCCTTGCTTCCATGGTGAGACATGGCTCTGTTCACATTGGCAAAGTGCTTTGACCCTGGGTTTAATCTGGCTATTCTCTTTCCAAAGGACAATATTGATTTTAAATAACATTGAATAATGGCTAATAAGGAATGGTGGTTTTTTAACAAAATCGCTGATTATTTGCATGATGATGTCTTGTAACCAAATCTTGTAAACAATTTTAGCACATATCGTTATTTTTTTTTGTTTTTTGTCCAAAACCTAAAGTTTTGATGTTTCAAAATACGAAAAATCATAAAACAATAGTTTTTAATGAAATCAGCTGAATTGTGTCAAGTACTTCTGTCATTGTGATATCTTCAAGCTGCTAAAAAGAATGTAACTACGGCGCATAAAAATCCCTACAGCAATTCATAAGTTCAACTGATTTCATAGAAAAACCATCGATTTAACGATGTTCAAATTTTTGAAACATCAAGATTTTAGGTTTTTCGCCATAAATCAGGAAATAAATAATATTACGGAAATTCCTTTTGCCAGCTTCAAGATATCACCTTAATGGCCGTACCTGCCAAAATTCAGCCAATTTCATTGAGAAACCATCGATTTATGGATGTTCGAATTTTTGAAACATCAAGATTTTAGGTTTTCGATATAAATCGGGAAATAATTAATATTTCGGAGATTCCTTGTGCAAGCTTCAAGATATCACCTTGATGGACGTACCTGCCAAAATTCAGCCAATTTCATTGAAAAACAAGTGATCTATGAATTTTCGTATTTTGAAACATCAAAAAATTGAGTTTTGGGCGAAAATCGAAAAATTACGCCCATCCCAAAAAATGGCCTGGAGATACCACCCAGAAGGACCTTCATGCAAAAAATTAGCCAATTTCGTTGAAAAACCGCGGAGGCCTGGCCCCGGAAAGACATTTATATATATATGCGGACAGACGGACGCAAAAATGGGGTAACTGCTTAAGCTGGCCTTGGCCGCCCGCCGCTTCGGGCAGGGCGCCAGAGCTACTCCGGCCTCCGGGCACGGGTGCTACGGCCCCTATGCTTCGCCTAGCATGCTTCGCATGCTAGGCTACGCTCCGGGGCCTCCGCACCCATGCCCTCCGGCCTCTGGAGCTCTGACTGCCCTGCCCTACGCGGCAGGCGGCCTTCGGCCGCGCAAAAATTCGATTGCAACGAGTTTTTATGTCAAAGAAATACATCAAATACTAGTGGAACCTGCTTCTAGGACAACTGTATGTTTTGGCGTGCAGTTAAGTGGCTCTTTCCAAAGCGTGCTAAAAAAGGAAGGTGGTCCTCACTTCTTGGCTTCGAATTCGGGGTAAAAGGATTATTGGGAGAAAAGAAAGAGAAAAGAGAAAAAAATATTGAAAAGGGACAGTCCATCATTCAACAAAGTATTCTTGGCTGTTGCCAAGAGATGCGCGGCCTTGTCCACCTCGTTAAGCAATGAAATTAAGCAAACAAACTTATAGGTCTAGTTTTGGTTTCTGAGGCATTTAATGCGATTTAATTAATATTTAATTAAAGAAACTGCAATTTTTCGAAAATTTTTCGAATTTCAAGGTCATAAAATTTCAAGTTTTTGACCATAAATCAAGAACCACGGAAAATGACGCCGATCGCAAAAAAACGCCTCGAGCCACCACCCAGGCGGACCTTCATGCAAAATTTCAGCCAATTTCGTTGAAAAACAGGGGAGTACTGGCCGCGAACGGACAAGTATATATATATGCGGAATTCGGACGAAAAATGGGGTAACTGCTTAAGCGGGCCTTGGCCGCCCGCCGCTTCGGGCAGGGCGCCAGAGCTCCTCCGGCCTCCGGGCCCGGGTGCTACGGCCCCTACGCTTCACCTAGCATGCTTCGCATGCTAGGCTACGCTCCGGGGCCTCCGCACCCATGCCCTCCGGCCTCCGGAGCTCTGACTGCCCTGCCCTCCGCGGCAGGCGGCCTTCGGCCGCGCAAAAAGGTTACTCCACCCTAAATTCTTGTGAGTAGCATGTGCTAGAGGAGGCTAACGGAGTGGATGTGGAACAGTAAACTGTTCAAATGCTGGATCCCGCCGCCACGCATGGAGATGAGGATCCAGGTTGCAGAGGCATTGCTTACGAGGAAGGGGAAGTTAAACGGGTCGCAGAGGTACAATTGGGAGTCCACGACCACCAGCACAGAGTGGCCCTGCTGATTGACAATAGATGCTTCACTAGCCAATCCTATCAGTCAGTAAATGATTAGCTTACTGGCTGTACATGTGGAGTGGATGGAAGAAGTACATGGTGGTCTTGGAGAAGTTGGCTGGGATCTGCACAGGGGGCTGGGCGACGGCGAACATGGCAAGCAGTAGTGTAGCTGGGCAGACAGACAAACAAAAGAGAACAATGGAATGGGAGTGTATGTGTAGTTGGGGTGGAATGGTCGAAGAAGGGGCCATGTTTTGCATACCTAAATCTCTGCGAACCCACCCCTTTGCCTACATTCTTTACTAGTCAAAGCTCCGATTGAGCCAGATTTGATTGTCTTAGCCATTCTCAACAACCCAACACCCACATCAGAGAATGAGCATGGACATAGAATCAATTTCATTTAAACAAAGCAAATCTAGTCCATTGCCTGAGTTTGGAGTGTGTCCTCAGTGACTTGGTGCCATTCGGATAGTTCTTGACCCACCAGTAAGCCACCCGAAATTTGACGTACAGACAGTTCTTGATTTGAACCCAACTGAAGGGCCCGATGCTTCAAATGGAGAGAAAACTGTGGTTTAAAGGAGGCTTCTTAAAGGGAAGTTAGAAATGGGTGCATACTTGGGGTCCATGTGTTCAGTGAGCTTGGCTTTGCATCCGCCAGTCATGGTGGAGAGAAAGGCTAGGCCGAGGGCTGCGCGGCTGACCTTGCGCACCTTGAGACAGTGCAGCTGGAACTTGGCCTTGAACTTCTTCAGGACAGCCTCGTACATGGCCCGCTTCTTCCCCGGCATGAAGGCAAATACAAGCGGCACCATATTCCACCATATTCCCGTTTTCACCAGAGCACCGATGATGTACACCTGCAGGCCAGTCCATTCAAATTGAGTGGTAAAACTACACTACCACAGGCCGAACCTGGTACTAGCCGAACGGCGTGACATCGGCGCAGAACTGGGTGGTCCTTTTGAGGATGGCCTTGGTGTCTGGGTTAAAAAAGGCCAGAGTGCATACATCCTTCAGCGAGGCCTTCTTCCGCTCCGGCAGCCCTCCGGCCTCTGGAGCTCTGACTGCCCTGCCCTACGCGGCAGGCGGCCTTCGGCCGCGCAAAAATTCGATTGCAACGAGTTTTTATGTCAAAGAAATACATCAAATACTAGTGGAACCTGCTTCTAGGACAACTGTATGTTTTGGCGTGCAGTTAAGTGGCTCTTTCCAAAGCGTGCTAAAAAAGGAAGGTGGTCCTCACTTCTTGGCTTCGAATTCGGGGTAAAAGGATTATTGGGAGAAAAGAAAGAGAAAAGAGAAAAAAATATTGAAAAGGGACAGTCCATCATTCAACAAAGTATTCTTGGCTGTTGCCAAGAGATGCGCGGCCTTGTCCACCTCGTTAAGCAATGAAATTAAGCAAACAAACTTATAGGTCTAGTTTTGGTTTCTGAGGCATTTAATGCGATTTAATTAATATTTAATTAAAGAAACTGCAATTTTTCGAAAATTTTTCGAATTTCAAGGTCATAAAATTTCAAGTTTTTGACCATAAATCAAGAACCACGGAAAATGACGCCGATCGCAAAAAAACGCCTCGAGCCACCACCCAGGCGGACCTTCATGCAAAATTTCAGCCAATTTCGTTGAAAAACAGGGGAGTACTGGCCGCGAACGGACAAGTATATATATATGCGGAATTCGGACGAAAAATGGGGTAACTGCTTAAGCGGGCCTTGGCCGCCCGCCGCTTCGGGCAGGGCGCCAGAGCTCCTCCGGCCTCCGGGCCCGGGTGCTACGGCCCCTACGCTTCACCTAGCATGCTTCGCATGCTAGGCTACGCTCCGGGGCCTCCGCACCCATGCCCTCCGGCCTCCGGAGCTCTGACTGCCCTGCCCTCCGCGGCAGGCGGCCTTCGGCCACGCAAAAAGGTTACTCCACCCTAAATTCTTGTGAGTAGCATGTGCTAGAGGAGGCTAACGGAGTGGATGTGGAACAGTAAACTGTTCAAATGCTGGATCCCGCCGCCACGCATGGAGATGAGGATCCAGGTTGCAGAGGCATTGCTTACGAGGAAGGGGAAGTTAAACGGGTCGCAGAGGTACAATTGGGAGTCCACGACCACCAGCACAGAGTGGCCCTGCTGATTGACAATAGATGCTTCACTAGCCAATCCTATCAGTCAGTAAATGATTAGCTTACTGGCTGTACATGTGGAGTGGATGGAAGAAGTACATGGTGGTCTTGGAGAAGTTGGCTGGGATCTGCACAGGGGGCTGGGCGACGGCGAACATGGCAAGCAGTAGTGTAGCTGGGCAGACAGACAAACAAAAGAGAACAATGGAATGGGAGTGTATGTGTAGTTGGGGTGGAATGGTCGAAGAAGGGGCCATGTTTTGCATACCTAAATCTCTGCGAACCCACCCCTTTGCCTACATTCTTTACTAGTCAAAGCTCCGATTGAGCCAGATTTGATTGTCTTAGCCATTCTCAACAACCCAACACCCACATCAGAGAATGAGCATGGACATAGAATCAATTTCATTTAAACAAAGCAAATCTAGTCCATTGCCTGAGTTTGGAGTGTGTCCTCAGTGACTTGGTGCCATTCGGATAGTTCTTGACCCACCAGTAAGCCACCCGAAATTTGACGTACAGACAGTTCTTGATTTGAACCCAACTGAAGGGCCCGATGCTTCAAATGGAGAGAAAACTGTGGTTTAAAGGAGGCTTCTTAAAGGGAAGTTAGAAATGGGTGCATACTTGGGGTCCATGTGTTCAGTGAGCTTGGCTTTGCATCCGCCAGTCATGGTGGAGAGAAAGGCTAGGCCGAGGGCTGCGCGGCTGACCTTGCGCACCTTGAGACAGTGCAGCTGGAACTTGGCCTTGAACTTCTTCAGGACAGCCTCGTACATGGCCCGCTTCTTCCCCGGCATGAAGGCAAATACAAGCGGCACCATATTCCACCATATTCCCGTTTTCACCAGAGCACCGATGATGTACACCTGCAGGCCAGTCCATTCAAATTGAGTGGTAAAACTACACTACCACAGGCCGAACCTGGTACTAGCCGAACGGCGTGACATCGGCGCAGAACTGGGTGGTCCTTTTGAGGATGGCCTTGGTGTCTGGGTTAAAAAAGGCCAGAGTGCATACATCCTTCAGCGAGGCCTTCTTCCGCTCCGGCAGCGTCATCTGCTCCCATCCAGGCACCTCCACCTTGCCTATACCATCAACCTCTTTAGAAAACTGAGTGGTAAAAACCCATATTCCAAAATGCAACTGCTGTAATGGGGTAAACTGCACCAGCACCTGCTCCAATAATCAAAATGCCCAGTAAAGGCAACTTCCTAACAAAGCAATCCAACCAATAATATGAAAGCAAAAATGCTGTGATTCTGTGTGACTCCTCTGAGCTAAGTGCTCTTCTTTCTTTTAGCCTGCTTTTTTTGCCCTTGAAGATGTGTTTGGTCTAAACCTTGGCCTGGAAAGGTTTTAAATTTGAATTGAGTAGATGAAGAAGAGGCTTGAAGAGAGTGCACTTCAGCGCCTCAAAGTCCCCATAGGCGGCGGAGAATTCGAAGGGGCGGTTGGCGATTTTGTTGAAGATATTTTTCTGCATATTCCGACTCTAGCCCATGAACTCTGCCTTCGCCTCTTCCAACTAGTGCAAAGATCCCTTAGTAGCTGGTGCATGACATTTAGAGCAAGGGAGTAACTGCAGTGCTGACATACGAGGTGTAGTTGACTAATCGCAGTGCGCTTGTAATGGTCGGAAGGCTAGTGTCCTGAAGGGAGTGGCAGAGTCCCAGGCAGTCGCGGTGGGCGGCAACGTACAGGTTGCGGATGCTTAGGTTGCTGCACCAAAAAGGCTGCTGCTGAACTAGAAGGGGGCCAAAGGCGGCTGCTGAACTAGAAGAGGGCAGGAAGTTGGCTTAAAGCTTGACGTGGGGGGACTGGAGACAGGCGCTTGGCGTGGGGCTGGGGAAGTGGGGGACTGGGGGACTAGAAGGGGTGGAATGAGCGGGAGGTGGACAGGGCGTTGGGGCGGGGTGGAGTGCCATTTCGATAGGTGAGTTCCTAGTCCACGTACTCCTGACAGACGTTGAGCTTGTTGTCGACAGCATGGAAGCTGAGCATCAGATTCTCCTTCTCCTCCTCATCAACTGCCATGTCGCAGATGTCGCGATACATGGCGTCTGTCAGCCCTTTCAGGTCCGCGTAGGCCTGAGAGGCAATCCAATTGCATATGGGAAGAAGGGGAAGGAATGAGAGGAAGGGAACCAGCTTCAGCTCAATGAGTCAAGAGAACCAGTCCCTGTAGTCCTTCGCCTTCTGCACTGTGGCTTTGCACTTGGCCTAGCTGTCGGCAGCGGAGTGGGCGTTGGCGACGAGCTGCTGGATGTTGGCCTCCACAGCTGCCCTGGCCTCCACAGCCACCGTGGCATCTGCAGCCACCACGGCCTCCTCAGCCTCTCGGGCCTCTTGCTCTTTGGTGCCCTCAGTGTCCTGTATTGGAGGTGGAGTGGCTGGAGACAAAGAGGAATGACTGGAGAGGTGTAGGGGGGAGTACCTTGGTGTTGCCGACAGTGCTGTCAGGCTCATTGTAGCCACCATAGATGATCCCGGCATAGTAGAAGTCAAGGTCGTAGTCGGTATCCTCCTCCTGGTACTCGGCCTTGTCGTCGGCATCCTCCGCTGCCTCCTGTTCCAGTCTGGGAACCAGCAGCTCATTCTCGATGGGCTCCTACTTGTGGATCCGTATGAGTGCCTTCCCTTGCTCGGCAGGGAGGCGGTCTGTACCTCTTCTTCTGTGTACGTTCATAGTCGGTCATAATAAACGGAAGTAGCAAGTGGAGCCTTAAAATTAGGAAATTCTCCTGTTGGCCTGAAAGAGGGCCGAGAGGGGTGAGGAAGTGGTCGGGGCTGGAGGAGGAGTGGCTCTCCGTCCTCGTGTCGACGGCCAGCGTCTCCAGACAGCGCCTCTAGGCCTTCCTCTCCATTGCATCATTTCCAATGGCGCCTATTTCAACAGTCCTGCCGGCCAACTCCAAGGCCAAGTGCGGGAAGCGGTGCCGGGGTGGGGCGGATGGGAAGCACTCCAAGCTCCGCGTCACCTGCGGCAACTGCAACTCCCACTACTGCCTCGCCTTCATGGACTCCGTCTTCGACCCACCTGGCTCGGCAATGCCGGGGCTCTGGGACAAGCTCAGCCAGCTGACCAGCGGCGGTTCCAAGGCCTCCAACTTCTGGGTGCAGTGCCCGGAGTGCGAGGACACGGCCGGGGCGGGGGCGGTGCCGCGCTCGATGGTCGAGCAGATGCTGGACGAGCAGGTCGTGGACCCGGAGGGGGAGCCCATCGTCTACACCTACCTGGAGCAAGAGGACAAGGCCCCTGCCGGGGGAGCGGCTGGGGATCCAGGGTTGGCGGAGATTGTGCGGCTAATGCAACAGCAGATGCAGATGATGCGGGAAGAGAGCCGGGAAGCCAGGGAGGAAGCTCGGCGGCGCGAGGAGCGCCTGGAAGCTCAGCTCCTGGCAGCCCAGCAGGGCAACGGGGGCCGGGGCGGGGGCGGAGACCAGCCGGCGCCAGGCAAGACGCCAACGGCCTTGCCAAAGCTCACGCATGACTTCCCGGTCTTCAATGGGTCCGACGTCGGCGCCTACGCCCACTTCAGGAGCTGGGCCAAGCACAGGCTGGAGGACAACCGGGAGCTGAGGGAGGCAGACAAGTTCGCCTGGCTCCGGAACAACCTGGACGGCCGCGCCAAGGCCAAGATCGAGCCTCTCGACCAGCACGCCGCCGACTCCTTCAAGGAGGCCCTTCGCATTCTTGATGAGAATTATGACAGGGCGGAGCAGGTGAAGACAGCGCTGTTCCAAGAGCTGGCTGTGCTGCCGGTCGTGGTGGAGGGGGACCTGGACGGTCTTGAGGAGGTCAGCGACTCCTACTGCCTCATCATGGCCCGCCTCAGCAGCCTGGGCGTCGAGGAGACCGCCCTGGACACCCACACCTGCACTCTGCTCACCAAGCTTCCACTGGCCTTCTCACGCGACATCCAGCAGCAATGACTGCGAGCGGGGCAGATGGCTGTGCCGGGGTACAAGGACTTCGAGAAGCTGCTCAGTGCAGAGCTCAAGCTCCTCCGGGGGACCACCGACAGCGCTCTGGAACGGTCCTTCACCACCACTCTCTTTTCATCCTCAAGGCCTTCACAGGCAAAGCCTCCGAGGAGCCAGGGCCGGGGCCAGGCTGGACAGCCACGGGGCCAGACGGGCGGCGCTGCGGGGGCAGGCCAGTCGGGGAAGGGGAAGAAGAAGGTGCGCTGGGCGGGGGGCCAGGCGAGCTGTCCGTTCTGCGACGGGGGCCACTGGGGCCAGAACTGCTCAACGTTTGGGACTCCAGGTCTGCGGCGGGCAAATGCAAGGAAGCGGGGCCTGTGCTACCTGTGCCTGGGCGACCATCCGGGCGGGGCCAAGGGCTGCACGTCGGCGCATGGGGGCTGCCGGGTGGCGGGCTGTGGAGGCGACCACCACACGGCCCTGCACAAGCCAGCCAGCGGGGGCGAGGCCTTGCTCAACTGCGCCCTGACCTCTTTCGATCATACCATCCTCAACACAACCTGTAAGCCAGGTGGGGCGACGGCGGTCCTAGCGAGCTTCCGGGGACAGCTGGCGGTGCCGGCAAAGACCAAGGGGGCGATGGTGCTGGTGCTGCTGGACTCCAGGGCCTCCTTCAGCTGGGTCCGCGAGGACGTGGCAGCGGGGCTGGGCTTACAGGGCCTACCTCCGGAGAGCATCACGGTCACCTACGGCGGGTCCGACAGCAAGTGCTCTATCACCACACGTCCGGTCTGGGTGGAGGCTGTGGGACGAGATGGCTCTCGTTTGCAGTTCAAGGCATACCAGGCAGCGGTGCTCTGTCCAGACCTACTCCTTGGAGGGTTCAAGATCCAGCCGGGCATCCTGCAGAGGGCGGGAGAGGCGGAGTACGGGCTGGCCAACAAGCCGCCGGAGAAGGTGGTCTCCATCACCATTGGCGCCATCCTCGGACTCAACGCCTACAAGGCCGTGCTGGGGCCCAGCTGCAAGAGCGTCAGCCTCACGCCTACACTCAGTGCCTACCACACTGCGTTCGGGACGATCCTGCGGGGGTCGGTGGCGCCGGACCAGCTGACGATCACAGACAGGGCCTACGGGGAGGTCTCCAGCTTCCAGACGGCCTTCGGCATCTTCAGCCAGCCTGTCTCTCTGACAGAGCTTCTCGACCATCAGACCACCTTGGACACCATCGGCTTTGAGCGGGATGCCAACAAGGTGACGCCGACGGGGGAGGAGAAGACGGCGGAGCTACAGGCGAGGATCTTCAGGGACTCCTCTGGGGCTTTCTACGTTCCGCTGCCCCTGAAAGAGAATGCTCAGGCTTTGGCCACCAACTTTGCGCAGGCGCTGGGGCGGGCGCGGGGGACCGACCGGCAGCTGGAGGGTGAGGAACGGCGGCGCTACTACACAGAGTTCGAGGACCAGGCCCAGGAGGGCGTCATCGAGCGGGCCATGGGGCCACCGCCGGCGGGCCAGCTACTACATCACCTGCCACAATTCCCGGCCGAGGGTCCCAAGACAAGGCCAGTCGTCGACGCCTCGTCTACCTGCGGGAGCCCGCCACGCTGCCTGAACAGCTTTATCGACCCAGGTCCCAGTCTTCTGACGGATCTGCTGCAGGTCCAGCTCTACCTACGGGGGTCATGCTTCGCATTGGCGGCGGACGTGTGATGGGCATTCTACAGCATGCGAGTGTGGCCGGAGTTCAAGTCCGCCCTCCGCATCATCCTTCCAACCGACAGCTCCAAGCCCATCGGCGAGGACAACTGGAGTGTCTGGCAGTACACCAGGGTGATAATGGGGTGCTCAGCGAGTCCGTGGCTACTGCAAGCATGCCTCTGCCTACTCTGCGACGAGGCACGGGCAGCGGGGGACTGCTATGGGCTGACGGAGGAGGAGGTGGCGGGCGTCCCATCCCACACCTACACTGACAACCTCATCTATGGCTTCAGCCAGGAGGAGGAGGGAGGACGACTGGCCGTCGGCCTCCGGGGACTCTTCGCCTCCGCCCAGTTCAACTTGCAGTCATTCGGGTCCAACGCGGTGACGGTGACGGATGCACTGCCGGAGGATGCCAAGGCGGCACCCGGGAGCTTCAAGAACTTCGGCATCGTCTGGGAGACGAGCAAGGACACAATCAGCGTCCCACAATCAAGTTCCAGGACATACCCACGGAGGGGCTGTCCGTCCGACAGCTGGCGAGTGCAGTGGCGAGGATGTACGATCCCCTCGGCTTCTTCACGCCTCTCACGCTGGCCGGGCGTCTTTTGATGCAGCGGGTGCACAAGGTGTGCAAGGGCTGGGACGAGGAGGTGCCTGAGGACTGCGCCAAGGACTGGAGTGTCCTGAGAGAGGACATGGAGGGAACGGCCCGCATCAGCTTTCCGTGCTGGGTGCTGGGCTCCGAGGAGCCGCCGGTGCTCATCGTCACCACCGACGACTCCATCACCTCCTACGGCTATGCGATCTATGCCTGCCAACCCTCATCCTCACCTCCTACATCGCGGCTGGTGCTGGCGAAGTCTCGGCTGCTGCCATCACCGAACAAGGGTGTGATCATCACGGTGCCAAGGTCGGAGCTGTGGGCGGCGGAGTATGGCGGATGGGCGGCCAAGTTCATCATCAGCCACCTGGGGCCCTTCCGCAAGGTGGTCCACTTCATCGACAACGCCGCCGTCCTGTGCTGGCTCAGAGCCGGGGAGGGTCCAAGAGCCTACAAGACAAGGCGGGTAGAGGCGGTTCGCGGGCTGGGCCACACCCGGGACTTCCGCTACATCAAGAGCGAGCTCAATCCATCAGACTGGGCGACGAAGCCACGGAGTCTGAAGGAGCTTCAAGGAGTGGGACTGTTCCATGCCGGAGCCACCTTCTTCCTGGAAGAGGAAGAGGCCTGGCCGGACTGGGCAGCACCAAATGCTCTGGCGGGCCCTGGGGCAGCTGGGGAAGCTGCTGGGAAGGGGGTCGACTCGCCTCCAGGCTTGCCTATTGACTCCCCCCGGACCAGCTCTATGCAGAACCGGCCCCTCCAGGGATCTGTGGTGTCGGAGTGCAGCGGAGGTCTGGGTGAGAGGCCGGCAGCCGGCTGCCAGGGGGTCGGTCAACTCTACTCCAGGCTTGCCTGTTGACTCCCCCCTGCCAGTCTCTACGCTGCTTGCTGATCATCGCGCCTTCCCACTCCCTCACCGGGGGTAGCCAGTGTCCCCTCTGCTGTGGCTGCCTGTCAGGGAGTCGACTCTACTCCAGGCTTGCCTGTTGACTCCTCCCTGACAGGGTCTTCGCCGGGCAGGGCAGACCTGAGCTTTCCAGGGCAGGCGGTGGGTGCGCCGGAGGAGGCAGTCTCCTTGTCTGGGATCATCCAGGGCCCTCGCGGGCTTTCCCAGCAAGAGTCAACGCTCCTACCCCTGGCCTCTCCAACCTCTGCCACTGGGCCCCCTTCAAGCATCATGGGCATGCTCTCCATCCTCGACTGCAACAAGTACAGCTCACTAGACCGCCTCCTGGGCACTGGGGTGCAAGTGCAACGGGCACTGCGGCGGATGAAGGGGAGAGAGCAGGCGTTCGGGGAGCTGAAGGAGTACCTGAGGATGACGAGTGGGAAGCATGAGGACTCGGGCCTGGGCATGGAGGCCTGGAAGGCGGCCAAGAACAAGGCCAAGCAGGTTGGTGCCTGGGTGGACGCGGAGGGCTACGTTCGGGTGGCCTCGCGCTTCGCCAGAGGGGATGTGGAAGTCCAGCCGCCTCTTCTCCTCTGCCACAAACATCCTCTCACCCCACTCATCCTCCTACACTTTCACCAGCAACACGCACACGCATCGGCGGCGGCAATGCTGGGCTTCTTCCGGTGCCAGTACTGGGCGGCAACAAGCACGAGGCTGACGCGACGGGTGCTGAAGTCCTGCCAGCCATGCCGCCTGCATCATGGACAGCCAGCCCAGCGACCAGTCCACGGCCTACTCCCACCGGAACGCCTGGACTTCTCAAAGGGCCCCTTCAGTTCCCTGCTACTGGATCAGGCTGGGCCTTTCAGGGTGCTGTCGGGTGGCAGGGTGGTGAAGCGCTGGGTACTGGTGGCCTCCTGTGCGGTGATGGGAGCGGTGCACTACGAGCTGTTGGTGGACTACAGCGGGGCGGCCGTCTGCAACGCGCTGGAGCATCTGTGGTGCCGCCAGGGCCTGACGCGGGCCACCATCTGGCTAGACCACGCGGGTGCCTTCAGCAAGGCGGCGGGGATCCTGGAGCCGTACCTGGTCTTCGCGAACGGGGAGAGGGCCAACCTCACCGGCTTCACTGCCAAGTTCCCCGTCCATTTCAAGCCTACACCGGTTCGAGCGCCCTGGTTCAACGGGGCCTCGGAGGTGCAAGTCAAGCTGCTCAAGCTGGGGCTGGGGCCTCTGCTCTGGCACTGCCTCACCACCGAGGACGTCTTCATCACCTGCCTGGCCAGGGTGGAGTGCACCATCAACTGCCGGCCACTCTGCCCACTCATGGACGCCGTGGACAACTTCCGCCCACTACGGCCCATCGACTTCCTCGTCACGGCGGCCTTCGTGGAGCCTGGAGTGGAGCTGGAGTCTCAGCGGCTATGGGCGGGCCTCAGCTGGCAAGACCGGGTAGTTTCAGACATGATTGGACACTGGGCTTCAGAGTACATGGGTCACCTCCAGGCTCAGCATCACAAGGCAGCCACAGCGCTGAAAGGCACGGGGAAGGAGCTGTTGACGGTGGGGAGTGCAGCGCTGCTGAAGGAGGCGGCGCCGAGGCACCAGTGGAAGCTCATCCGGATCCTGGAGAAGCACCCGGACCAGCTGGGCACCGTCCGCTACGTCTCTGTCATTGACACCAAGGGCTACACCGTTCGCTGTTCAATCGCGCATGTGGTGCCTTTGGAGGTGTCTCTTGATGAGGCTCTCCAGGCCCACTCCAATTGCGGTGCTTTGCCTTCTGGTGGGGATGGAAAGGTGCTGCAAGAGGAGTGCAGGGAGGTGGAGGATGCTGGGGAGACGGAGGACGCCGGGGAGACGGAGGACGCCGGGGAGCTTGCCCAAGTACTCCAAGGTCATCCTCAAGCACGTCAGGGGCGGTCTGGGCCTTCGGGCACAGATGCTCCCCTCAAACTCGGTTCCTGTCCCCTACCTCAAGCTGATGCTGGTGTTGGGGTGAATGCAGTGGGAGGAGATGGAGGGCCACGTGTAGGACAGCCAACGGCGCGCCATCTACGCTGGCTTCGCCGTCAACTGGTGCAACGCCGCTGACACCCATCACCCTTCCCCTCAAACTTGACCCAACTTTTTTTTTCCAAAACTCCCCCCCCCCCAGGGTCTCCAGCTGCTAGGATTTTAGGATCAATTCGTTTGTTGCAGTTTAAGTTCAGCTGGAGAGTTTGCATTTGCAGTAATCAGGTATCATTCAGGCTAGGGCAGTTAGGGATCTGGCGAATCAGGGCTCATCCACCGGCCTAGCACCCAAAGCCGGAGGCCCGCTAGGGTCTGGGCGGCCTAGAGGAGCTGCGTGAGGGGGGCTCAGAAAGGAGGAGCTCTTGCCTGCATGCGTCACAGCACTCCGAGTATGGCCCCCGTGGTAGGGCAGTCAGCTTCCCTTCCCACTCCTGTCTGAGTTTCACTGCTTGTCTTTCGTTTGAAAGCTTTGTTTCCAACTTCATGCTGGTCAATTTCAGTTTCAATTTTCTGCTCTGTGATAGCCATTCCAGAGTGATTTGGTTTGTGGTTCCGCGGCTTGCATGTTTGCCGGGTCTCATCCCTTTCGGGATTCAAGTATTTCTTTGCTACTTTGGGCTGCAGGTGCCTTTCCTTCTTTGCAAATGTCATGCATTTGGCCGGGGAGCCTGGATCCGTATGAGCGCCTTCCCTTGCTCGGCAGGGAGGCGGTCTGTACCTTTTCTTCTGTGTACGTTCATAGTCGGTCATAATAAACTGAAGTAGCAACTTGATGGTGGGCTCCTGCTTGACAATGGCCTCCTGCTGGACAATGGGCTCATGCTTGACGTCGATCTTGATGGGGTGCGGGTGACGGCATGGCTGGAGCAGCTGGAGCAGTGTGGAGTGGGGGTGGATGGGGGTGCTGGGCTGAGTGTTGGGAATCTGATGAGGATGGAGTCATCCGTGCAGCGGAGCTTGGCCAGGCTGCTGTCGGAGTCGAGGTGGTCTTCTGTCGGTGGCGGCGAGGCAGGGAGCTGGTGGAGCGGGGCCTCATCCATCTCTTTCAGGAGGGCCTCAAGCCCATCCGGGTCTCCGTTGGTCTTGGACTGAGCATTGGACATGACGACTTGTCTTGGCGTTGAACTGGTCTCGGAGGCTAGGAGCTGTAGAGATGGAGGAGATGAGATGAGTGGGGCTGGGGGGTGCCAAGGACGCGAATGACCTATGGGCTTCAGATTGGGCCTTAAATAGTGGCTGGGTGGGGGAGGGGTAGGAAAAAAAGGTGCGAGGATCCATTTTATTTGGATGTAGATGGCAGGCAGTTTGTGCTGTGCTCTGCCAGAGTAACTGGGCACTGCCGCTGTAACTGGGCCCAGCCGCCCTGCCCTACCTTCAGGGCCCACCTTCACACTGGTTGCCGCCCACATCCAGAATCCCTCATTCAGGGTCTTACAATTGCGCAGTTTTATGCTAGCTAGAGTGGCATCTTTTACAGCCATTTCTTCACTTCCTTTTTCATGCGTGTCTCTGCGAGTTTTGAGGGATATAAGCGAAACGAACATTTCTAGAAGAAGACATTTCAAGGCACTGGGCGTAGATCAATTTTGGGGCAGAAGAAAAGCAACAAAAAAGACTGGAGAGGGGCGGAGGGGCACAGAGGCTTGGCAGAACGCAGACAGACAGAAGCTAGGCAACAGCAGCTCCTCCACTGGCACCTGCTCCTCCGCCATCGCGCGGATCTTCATCGCTCAGCTCCTAGTGGCCACTGCTCAGTTACACAAAGCCTCTTCCCTGGAAAAAAGCTGGACAAACCTGCTTCTTTGGGCGAGGAGGGCAGGGGCCTGGGGGGATGGTCTTGAAGGCCTTCTGCCTATGCAGCAGCTTCTTCTCGTCGTCCGACTTGGTTTAGCGTGTACAGATGGGGTGTGATGTGAAATGGGGCCCTGACGGTGCTTGCCGCAATGTTTAACATATTTGAGATGCTATCTCAGCCAGATTTTTACTGGTTTTTCTCGTGGAACAAACAAAGACAGGAAAGCTGAGACCAAGTAAGGCAAAGAAACGCGTCCCATAAGGCAAGAAACATGGGCAAGACTAGTATAACTTGGGGTTCATTTGCACAAGGTGGCTGAACCCATGAGTTGAACTGCCGCCCCAAGGCGGAGGGCATTTGGAGTTCGGAAGCGGAAGCCTGAGGAGAAGTCGGAGCAGCGGTGGAGGGCTGTGTGGGAGTGCTGAGTGCGGACTCGGTGTCCTTCACATTCGTGCTCTCTTGTTGATGCTGCGATCGCTCTTTTTCCGCCTTTTCTTCTTCCTAGGCGTATTCATTTAATTCAGGAAGGCAACTCAAGTGGTGTAGGTACTTGTTTGAGTGCCAGCGCATCTCGGAGGTCGCGAGGTAGTGGGACTTGGAAGCCTTGTGATCGCTGGTAGTGGTAGACCTGGAGGAGGTTGAGCAGGCGAGGCTTCTCTGCCGGAAGGAGGTCGGAATGAAGGTATGAAGGAAGAGATTCTTCGGCCTGTTTCTTTGCTGCCTTCATTGGGGAATGAGTGTGATGGGAGGGCGAAGGAGTGTGGAGTGTTGTAAGATTGTTGTTGTATCATGTACCATTTTGCGCGAGTCTAAAGGAATGAGTCCTGTCACAACGCAGCGACTCCCGCACGTGTGGTGAGACATGTCTGCGCAAATCTAAGCCTTCCCTGCCAGTGGAGGCAGGATTCCCTGAGTATGCAAGGCCCTTTGCGCCAATTCCTGTGCGTGAATGGGGTAACCCAGAGCCAAATCTTGCTGCAAAGTCTTGGCAATTGTGCAATGGATCGAAACGGGGTAACATCCGAAGCCCTTATACAAGATCCTGCCTTCTGTTCCTTCTGCCCACTCCTTTCGCATGCTCTCCACTTTCTCCATGCCCTCTGAGGACAGTACCATCGGTCGCGCTAAACAGACGTTCTTCGGCAAGTTTCCCCAAAAGCCCAAGCACATCTACAAGTGCGGAAAGCAGTGGCGTCACTGGCGTAAAGCCACCTTCTTCAATGCTATGTTAGCCCAAAAAAAAATTGGGGGAAATAAACGTCATACTAACTAATGTTGCAGACAACCCGAGCCCTTCAAAGTGACCAAGCAGAAACAGATGCTGATTACGCCGTGGATTCAAGGCCGCCGCACGCGTGCAGCCAAACGGGTCACTTCCCCTGTTTCTCATTCCTAGGTTACAACAAAAGTAGCTCAAGTGAATCTGCAGAAAGCCACAGCTCGGATTAAATGCCACTACAAGGGTCTTAAGAAATCGTTCAGCAAGCTCAAGCAGTGACAGGATTTCATTGTTGGTCTCTGCCATATTATTTGTTGGTTCTTCCTCGGATTTTATTAACTAGGCTCATAATCTCTGCGGCATTTAAAAGTGGCAAGCGGCACCTCTCAATGTTCACCCGCAACATAGTAATACGCGGTTGGAATGCGAAGAAAAGAAAAGAATGTGGACGCAGAAGGGCAAGCTTTAATGAATTTTGCAGCCAAGTGGATATGTGAAAACGGCGGCCGGCGTTGTGGGCGTTGATGACCAACGCCCGCTGTCATTCTATTTCATTGGAATAGGCCTTTTTCCATTTAGTTCTTTTGTTTGTTTGTTCTGCTTTAAATTTTATGAGCAAATTTGAGGAGTTGAGTCTTACGAACGGAAGAACACTAGGCACGGCAACAATTGTGACAAACGAAGGAAATCTAATTAGTACTTAAAATGATTTATCATTCCTCCTTGGATAACGAATTTGGGTTGAGCATGAATGGAGTCAGTCGGTTCTTCGGCGCTTGATGGCCTGGTTTTGTTGATCAGCAATTAGTGGAATGAAAATGATTGAAGTGCACGATGGAATAAATGAATGAAATAACTTTGTCAATTTTTAGACCAAGTGAATCTATTCGGTTATTGTTTGAAATGGACACCGTGTTTAAGGACTGGGAAACGGAGTTCATGATGATGATGAGGATCCACCAGGTGATGAAAGCAGCCGCAGGCTAGGCTGCAGTTACGTAGATGCATCCTCAAATGCTCTGTTGCCAGCAGGTGGGCATGGCTGCTAGATTGGCTGTTTGGTGGGCTTGGAGAGCATATTTCAGACTGAAGCTCTTCTGGCAATGGGGGCAAACGTGTGGCACCACTAGCCAATTCTATTTGGTGGTGCTGTTTTTCCCGTGGTGTCGGACCTACACCGTGGGGCCAGCGGAACCACGACCCAGTCATTTTGGAGGGGTAATTCTTTTGCGACACCACAGTTTTGTTCAGTTAGAGCCCGTGGTGTCGGTGTCGTGGTGCCGGTGCCAGCTACCCTGCCCCTACCCAGGGTAGCTCAAATCGACACCACGACCTTAAGGGCCTACCGTTAAATAGAATTGGTTGGGGCTGGGTACACCGACACCAGAACCATCTCCCCTGTTAATGTTGGTGCTGGTTCCGCAAATAGAATTGGCTACACAGCGTCCTGGTGTAGGTTGCCAAGACTGGTGCATGCATAGCCGCAGGGGCTGCAGATGAAGGGCCATTTGCCCGTGTGGCAGAAAAGGTGGATTGGCCAACTGCTTTGTGCAGCGGGAACAGAAAAGGTTGCTGTGGCAACCCACCAACACCCCCGCCTTCCCTTTCACTGGCTCCGCGGTTAAAAATGGAAGCGCCAGTGCATTGAGCATGATAGAAGCAATGAAGGTCACTACTATTTGCATGGCTTCCTGGGAAGGCAGGGCTTCGGCCATTTTCCCCAGGGTGCACAGGTGCTGAAATTTTACCTCACCCTGTCCACTTTTTTTTCGGGGAACTCAGTTTTTATGCTGAGAAGAGAGGAGCAGCCTATCGGCTGACTCCAGACAAGAAAATGACATGATCACAGCCGGAATCATCAGAGCAGTTTGAGCTACTCAGAAAAGAATGCCATGATCGCTCTCCAGTAGGTGCCAGGCCTCAGCGAACAGCCGTTCTCTCCCACCACCAGCGACTTCCTCAGGCAGCCGGTTCCAGAGCCCACGCAATCGATGAGGCCATAGTCCTGCCAATGACCCCGCCCCCCAGGGGGGTGCCTCCAGATGATGTCTCCCTCTGAGGTGGCCGAAAATTCGTGGGAAGAAAATGGGGCAGCTATGGAAATGAATCTGCTCAAGCACTTCCTTAGAGGACAGAGAGGGTGTGCAAGTGGGAGTTGGAAAGGAGAGAGGAGAGGTGGGAGACTGGCTTTGCAGAGAGGAGGTTGAGTGTGCAGCAGAGACTAGAGGACCTATGAGGCCTGTGAGTGTAGCCTGATTTACTGCCTTGTAGCAGCGCTGGATGAGAGCTAAATCAGCAAGGGCCCTACGCCTCACTGAGCTTTCCCACCCCAACTGTTTGCAGCAGCCTCTGTAGCCTGATGAGGGAGAGCACTTGTTAGTTTTTCTGAAAATGAACTTCGAAAGGTAGACAGGTGGTGAAGGCTGGGAGAGGGGGACATGGTGCTAAAATGACAACATGGACCATCTCCTTGGCGTGGTTCAGGCAGTGGGGCGGGCAAATTTGCTGAGCATGTTGGCCATCATTCTGAGCGGTCACGTCTAGCAGCACTACGAGGCTTGGCTTATCACAAGTCAGCAAACCTTCTATTTTCATCCATGGTGCTTAGAACTAATGTATATGTAAGATGGCATGACTGCCTTTCAAACTTCTCTTTCTCACAAAAAATTGAAAGATTTATTCATCACAAAGCACCAAACAGTGGTAATTTGGGAGACATTTGGGTGGAAATATGTGTAACGATCAACACACTTTCTGCCAGTGGACAGATTTTCGCATTGCGTTTTGGTTTCAGTTTTGCACTTTCTTTCAGAAATAGCAACAAGAACATCAACTTGAACATGAACAACTTGAGAGAAGTGGAGAAAGGTTTTGCCTCCCCTTTCGGGTTTGGCAGACTCACATATCAACGAAAATCACAGGGACTCATGAGGCCATTTTTTGGGCATGTAGGCGGAATGTGGAAGGAGCAGTAAAAATCACTTCATCTGACAACTGATTCCAGTGGGGCACTACTCGGTTAGTGAAGTGTGAAAGCCTTTGTCGTGCTCCGGCAGCCTCACGTGTGAGCCGATGATTGTACAGAAGTTGCCTTTGCATAGGCCTTCTAATGAGCAGCCCTGGTGCATGTGTTAGCCGTCCATCCGTCTCTTATTATTACCATGACAGACGTCTACCCAAAGGCTCATCGACACCGCCACCCTCATTCAGGGTTGCTCACTCTTCATATCTCCCCTGGGCTGAGAGTCTCAAACTGCTCAGCAATCGAACAAACTAAATGCCTGTAAACCTGGACAGCTAAAAGCCTATGCAAGCTGAAACTCAGATGCAACAGGAAAGGGCCCCAATGGCCAACGAATCGGCCAAAGGCCCAAACACAAAAAATGAAAGAACTGGGCAATCACAGCCTCCAATAAACTAAAACCTGAACTGCCACTCTCTGAAAGCAATGCCATGCTGAAGTGAAACAGAAAGACGGTTGAGAGGCTGGAAAGGGAGTGGGGAGAAAACGAGAGGCACCAGGCCCAGCCCGGCCAGGCCAGAGGCCCATTTCTGGTCCAATAGCTCCCTACCAGGAGCACCTGCCAGAAGTGCTAGAGCAGGCCCACTCCGGACAGCCGGGCCTGGCACACTCTCAGACAATGCATGACTGAATGGCCTAAATGATACATGATGCCACAATGTTGGCTGGGGGTAGGAGGTTGGGTGAGAGAGGCTAGGGGGCTGGGAGGCTTTGGCATCATAGCCAGCGAAGATGCCACGCTGTCTGCTCTCCTCCCCCGGGTTGCCCAGGCTGCCCCCCACGCTCCTGCCCTGAACCTTCTCCCAGCAGCTCTTTGTCCTCCATCTGAATAGGTGAACTGTTCTGAAGGGGAGCACCAGTGCCTGTGCAGGCCCTGGGCAACTCCTTGGACGCTTTTGCATTGAGGCTCTCGCCGTCGATGCCGTGCTTTGCGTCGTCTCTGAGGCCGCCTGCATCCGGCTGCAATTCCTCTCCCGCAGCCATCTTTCCTCCTCCAGACAAACATGAACCGCTGTTTTCTGGTCCATAGAGGGCCTCATCCAATGACTCAAACGAGCAATGTCGGCAGCCGTGATCTGCTCCGACGCCTCATCCAAGCTTGACTGCCCAGACTCAATACAATTATATTTTCAACCTAGTGCATAAAAAGTCCGGCAATGTCCTGAATTGGGCAACAAAGCTAAAAATCAAGGTACCGCGTTGGAGATGGTGCTGAGAAGATGTCCATGAGGCAGCCCCACCACCACCTCATCATCATCCAGCTCATCCACACCCTACAAACTCCAACCACTCAATCTGCTCTACTCAAAACGTTATCAAAATATCCAACAATGTCCAAATTTTCAAAAAAACCAGCACTCTACAGGACAGAAGCTTAAGGTCATTCCATTTCCTTACACTTATTCTAAGCAAAACCCAAAAACCATCAAACCTCAGTTCGAGCTCCCCGGATGAGTCCAGCAATGAGGGTGTCAGAGTGAGCATCGCGGAAGAGGCCGAAAATGCATGTGATGCAGGTGTAGACGTAGGGGTGGACAAGGATGTGCCTCTGCATCTTGAAGTTGTGGCCTTCTAACGGGTTATTGGTCAGATGTGCATGCTTCTGGGCATTCTTGAACTGCAAATTTCTCTTACTCATCAAACAAATTGAAACCCAAATTCACTTCAACACAAAAAAACACCTGGTTCCAAAGCTCCACCTCGAATTGTGGCTCTGCCACGATCACAGCATCACCCTCTTCCACCACCCACCACCCGGCATAGTAGTTCTTGAAGTAGACGAAGAACTTCTTCCAGGCATCATCATCATACTCACTGCAAAAAACTCACACTCCCAGCCACTCCCAGCCTTACACTATAATAGTCCGGCAAAGACCAATGGCGCTTAAGCCCAAGGACTTTGCTGGACTAAAATAGCAAATGTCCGGCATAGTCCAAGGTGGGTAACCTTATAAAAACCCGAGACTTTGCCAAACTATACACTTTTGGTCCGGCAAAGTCCACGTGGGCAAAGCATATGTCCGGCAATGTCCCAAATTTCGGAAATAGTCCGGCAATGTACTGGAGGGGCCTTGGGAGCAGAGGGTGGTGAGGAGGAGGGGGCGATTGACTTTGTCGTATGCCGCAGAGAAATCCACTGCGATGGCGGCAAAGGCGTTCAGCCAGTTTCGAAGGTGGTTTGGAAAGAAATGTCATTTTCCAAAATGTCCTCAGGTCAAGGTCAGCACCCAATACTTGCGGTCAATCGGTCACCCTTTCAGATGATGAACTTCTGGAACTCTGTTTTGTTGGTGTTGAGAGACAGATTTTGTCTTGCTGTTGCTGCTGGGATAGTGGGCCCTGGTTGCTGGCGTGAAGGCGGTGTCTTCTTGGCTATGAGAGGATTCCTTGAATGTAGAAGAGGAGACCCTAAATCAGCTCTATCATGCAGTCCACCTTTCTGCCACCTTTTTTGGCTGACCCACCACAGATGAGCCTTAATGCTTCTCAGGAAAACACATAGACTCCATGCCTCGCATGTTGCCTTTATCAGGCCAATGCAGGTATGCTTTGATGACATGCCACATATCACCAGACAGTTTGATGCATTGAATATTTAGTGCAGCCTCTTCAGCTGTCTAAACATGGGTAAATGGTTGGGCCAACTTGCTGACAGCTTGTTCCCCCATGGAAGGGTCCCCCCAAGCGGGTGACCCCCCATTAAAGCCCACACGTGGTAGGGACAAACGGACTGGCCTTGTCAATGCTGATGAACGTGTGTCGAATAGACTGGAAGGGTTAGTCCCCGCAGGGCCAGACCCGCTCGCTGCAGCACAGCCCCACCTCTGGCAGCATCACAAGAGTGATGAATGCTGGCACCATGCCCTCTACCAGCCCATCATCCATCATCATGCTCTGAGCAATGTGGAGGAGAGTAGGAGAAGGAAGAGTTGTTGAGGCTGAGGCTGAGTGAGGTTGGAGTAGTTGGAGTGCAGCTTATGGAAGATCTTGGCGGCCTTGAGGCGCTTGAAGAAATGGCAGACTTTGCGAGTGGCGTGCCACAGGAAGGTGGCGAACTTGCAGTGTCCTGGTTTGGAGCCCGCTGGTTGCCTGCTTGCGTACCACAAGGCGATGCTCCCAATGCCAAAGAGGACGGGACAGATGCAGAGGCCCATTGGCTCCTCGTTCTCCACCTGCTGGTCTGGCTGAGCTGCCCACTTGAGCAGGAAGGTCTCCAGGCCAATGTCCTCCTGGAGGTCTGTGAGCCCGATCACCCACAGTATCTCCCTGGTCATCTTGGAGATCTTCACGTTGCTATTCTGGAACAGGGAAGAGTGTTTTACACTTCCCAGAGGCCTCAGCTGACAAGAAGAAGGCTAAAGAGAACAGAAAATCGTCAATTTTTGTCACTTTTAAAGGAAGTGAACATTTTTTGATGAAATTTTTTGCTCTCAAATTGCCAAAATTTCAGTGCCCGATTGAAGAGGAGGCTCAATGGCCTTCCGTTTTGGTCAAATATAAGACGGATTTGAAGGAGGGCAAGGCAAGGATGGGAAGAATAGGCTAAAGTCCGGCAGGGCCTGCTCCTCCACTGGGAGCTCCATGAAGAAGTTGTGGCAGTAAATGAAGGATAGGGCACTAATACCCACTAATACTATAAACTGACTTGGAGACGGGCGTGGGGGGGGCGAGTAGGCTTGTGGCGAGTAGGCTGGTGGGGCTGTTGATGGGCTGCTGGGCAATGAAGAAGGCTTTGGCGCCCTCTACCTTCTCCACTGCGGCCTCCGATACCAGCTTGCTCATCTGAAACAGCGGTGGGGGTCAGGGGGGGGGGGCAGGGAAAGGGCAAGAGGGCAGAGAGGGAGGCTCACGATGGTTAGAGCTGGCAGCTTGCTGGCATGAAGTCATTGTATTGGACAGCAAAGCGAAAGGCAGTTCTGTGTGATGGCTGGAGCCAGTTGGTCCAGGGCACTTGGAAGAGTGCTGCTGGGACATAGAGTGTGCGCATGACTGCAATGGGGCAAAGCTACACCAGCACCTGCTCCAATAATCCAAATGCCCAGTAAAGGCAACTTCCTAACAAAGAAATCCAACCAATAATATGAAATCAACTAGTATAACATGGGGTTCATTTGCTGGTGCCTCTGCCCCCATCTTCTGACAAGGGGCGATAGGAGAGGATTGGGTTCTTGGGGCTGACGAGGTTGGGGACCGGGGGCGCCCACCGGCAACCAGGTTTTGTCTTTCCACCAACCCAGGACCGCCTTCCCCTTCCCTTTCTTCTTATCCCTGTATACCATGTTTCCCCCTCCCTGATACTGGCGTTGTGTCTTGCGTGCAGTTAAACATGGGCCAGGAAAGCGGTGTAATGATGCTGGTGTCTGCAAGAATGCCTCCTAAGGATGGGAGGAAGGTGGTGAGGTGGTGAGGTGGTGAGGTGTTGTGCATGTCAATCCAAATGCCAACTCTGGGTTCCGTGTCTGCTTCTATCTGACGTCTCTTCCCTTCTCCCTTCGATAGACTGAGGCACTACGAAGACTCCTGTCGCCTCCAGCACCTTGTCCTCCACCGGCATGGGCTTCCGCGGAAGGCGAGTGCGTTGTGATGGTGAGGTGATCGCAATCACCTGCGGCACTCCTGCCTGATCCTCGGCCCTCGGGCCTTCTCTGAAATTGCAGACCAAGGCAACGGTGGATGAAACGGAGGCACAGAGGCGGGCGCGGAAGAAGTTTCCGCCTCAAGGAGCAGGAGCTTCGTCGCCCGGCCTACAGTCCACAGGTCTTGCCTACCCCTCCAATCTAGTAGGGGAACGAAGAGAGGCTAAGAGAAAGGTTTGAGGGCCAGGGACTGGACAAGGAGGAGGAGGGGAGCGGAAATAACGGGCAGAGTTCACCTTATTGCTTGGGATTATTTACAGTTTTATGTCACTTTTTTATCCTCCAGACAGAAATGCAATGGCAGGAACCAAGACAAGGCGCAGGGCAACAAATTCTAACTGGAAAAATTGCAAAAAAAAACCGGAGTCACTGAGTCACTTTTCAGTAGCATCTTAAAGCCAAACAAAAAGATGATGATGAAAAAAGATGCCCAACCAATGAAAAAAATGAAAGATGAAAATCAGAGGAATCAAAAAATCTAGACATTGAGATTGTCATTGATGGAGTCATTGAGATCTTCTTCCTCCTCCTCTGCCACCTTGTGGAAGCCAGGCAGAGCAGAGGGCAGGATGAACGCCTGCTTCATCAGCACTTTCTTGATGATTCCTTGGCAAAGCTGGATATCGTTCTCCACCTAGTAATGGTCTCTGGTGGACAGTAGCTGGGAAAGGAAAGGAGTGAAGAAGCACCTTCCACTGGGACACCTTGTTCTCTCCGATGGCAAGGACATACATGTAGGCATAGATGATGGATGAGTTGCTGGTGAAGATGGAGTTGATGATGCTGAAATGGCCCTTCTGCCAGAGGTGTTGAGGTAGCGTGGCGTTGGTGATGAGGAAGAAGTGGGTGGAGAGGTAGAGTGGCTGTATGAAACTTGGGACATCCCCATCGAAGGAGAGGCAGCGGCATGGATGGCTTGAGATGGGCATGGCGGGAATGCAGTAGGGGCAGAAGCTGGCCATGTAGATGTTGTGCAGGCTGTAGACAGTTGGGAGCTGATGTGCAATGAGGCCCTGCAAGCTTCATGTGCTCTTCCAACTTTTTGTGTTTGAAATAGTAGTGGTATAGAAGGCATAGAGAGAGAACCTGGAGTAGGTCCATGCATTCCGCCTGCATCATCGCATGGATGGGAGGGAGTCATGAACCTGGGCAGGGCAGTCTGTGTCCAACTTGGTCATCTCCTTCATGCTGCCGGTCTTGGGCGTAGGGGACTTGAGGCCGAACTTGGGCATAGGAGCCTTGAGGCCAAGCTTGGGCGTAGCACTTGCATTGGAGGCCACAGCTCGGGTCTTGGGCATAGTGAATGTGGAGGGCTTGGCCTTGGATGTGTCAGCGGAGCAAAGGCAGTGCGGGCAGGTGTTGGTGGGCGGCGGCAGCAGCTGCATGGGCATGCTCAGCTTGGCCTCCTTCATGAGGACGATGGCCTTGGCAGCGAAGAGGAGCGCTGTCGCACTACCCGACAACATCTCCTCCATCTCCACCCAATCGATGATCGATCTGCAAGCACCAGGCAGGGAGTCAGCAGGCCTCCCTCTGCCAAAGCCGCCAAAAAGTCAACTCCAGTGCCCTTGAGCATCTTCACGCCATACTGGAGCAGGGTGAAGTTGGAACGGTAGTCCTCCTCTCCATCTGGCATGAGGTGCACCAGGTCCATGTTCAGCGCCTCTGCAAAAGGCCTCCTTTAGACAAAGATTTGGCAAGGAAGCAGGCTAAACCTGGGGCTATGGCATTCAGCGCCTGGCACAGCTTCACTCCGCCCTTAAAAGATCCTTGGGCTCTGGCCTCTTTTGTCATGATATGGCTGTTCCTGTGTAGGGGTCTTTTCTTGCTGTTCATTCTTAGCAGACACCATGGATTTTAAGGGGTGGGTGAAATATTTTGTAATACTACTTGGGACTATAAACATAACATGGAAGCCCTCTGGATGGCCAATTGAGCTTCAACTGCCACTGGACTTCACTGTACACGGCGGTCCACAGCTCTTTGAAGGCCATCTAGAAATGGATTAAATTGCTGATGGAGTCGTACTTGACCATGGGGCGCTGAAGATGTGAGTTTGCAGGTCTTTGAAAAACATATTGGTGACTTTGGAAGAAACTTTTGTTTGGGAGTCGGCTTGAGGACATCGCTGATGAGCTTCCAGTTCTCTGCAATCAGGTCGGGCTGTTGAGCATCGTAGTGAATGGCGCTCAGCTGAGCCTTCTGCATGCCTGCTCACAGCTCTCCTGGTCACCAGTAAAGAGAAAGACAAAGCATGAAGGACCATTGAAAATGGCGGCCATTTGCGCCGCCAATCCTCCATCCTCCGCTTCGTACACACAGAAGTAGTGGGCATCCATTAGGGGATTGAGCCAGCCAAGAATCGTTGCCTCCTTGCCCTCATCCACCAGTCAAATGGTCAGCCTCCATTCTGCAAATGGGGAATTGATGAGGAGGGTATTGTTGGCAGTGGTGGTGGAACCTAGGCTCTGGGATGGAAATTTTCTGTGGTTGGCTAGTTGGCATCGGTGTAGGGTGTTGTGGCCGCTATTTTTTAAAGCTGCATGAATTTGCACTGAAAAAGATTTCATTGAGTTTGTGTCAGAACTAAGAATTGCATTAACATTTTTGAAGATTTATGAATGGACCAGTGTTGCCCCGTAAAAAATATATAATTTGTGTTATATCATATATTTGCTGTATAGCAAATGATTTTGAACTTTTTATATTATATTATATTTTCCGGTACAACCTTTTACGGTAAGTACCTCCATTATAAAAGGCCTTTCAAGCCTATTTCGACCCCCCCCCCTCCCGGTCGACCCCCCCCCCCCTCCCGGTCGTCCGGCGGCGGAGGCTGAGGATGAGCTTGAGCTTGCCTGGCGCCGTTTGCGCACGCCACCCACCAGCCACCCGCTTTCCTACAATTCCATCTTTCTTCTTCCCCAATCTCTTCTTTCGCCTTTTCCAATTAGCCTAGTACACTTTTGTTTAACTTAGCTTAGCTAGGCAGCTGTTAGGTGCTTAGGATTGGTTTCTAACCTCCCAGACGTAGTAGGCAAGGCTGTCTTTCTCCTGGATCCAGTTCTGCTGGGGGGCAGTGAAGCCCGAGGTGGATTTTGCTGTTGGGGTGAGAGCTCTTCCACATCAACCGCAGGGCTACTTCCGCATCCTCCTTCTCACGCCCTTTTCGAACTGGCACCGAGTGAGCTGAAATCAGCGCTGTCATTTGCCATTTGCCGAATTCTATCGAATTTAATGCATTTACATCTTCTTTTAGCTCTCTTTTGATCCCAGCCAAATCTTAGCAAACCTCCGATTCGATCGGGAGAGTTGAGTTTGAAGGGGTAGGTAGAGGTAGGATGGTTCTCCATCGCCGCCTCCATCGACTCCTTCACCTTCTTCTGTGTCTGCTACAAGCGATTCAGTGCTTATTGTTGGCATAAAGCTACGCCAGCAATAAAAATTCGATTACCTCCCTACTTGGGCCAATTTTAGCCCTGCACTTTGTCGGCTCATAGATTTCGAAATAGGGTTCGTTTATCCACTATTTTGTGAAAACATGAGCAGAAAAGAAACGGCGCAAAAAAGGGACTAGCAATTTCGCCAGTAGACGGCAGGTTTGCCCGGTTTTAGCTAAGCATTTCGATCCCAAAAATGGGATAAAAAGTAGTTAATCTGAGAGCAGAGCTTGAGCCTCTGCGATGCGAGCCTTAAAAGCCTCATGCTTAGCCAATAGGGCAGCGTACCCGGCCTTGGAAGCCACCAACTCCTCCTGGCAACCGGCCAACTGGGCCTTGTAGCTAGCGACTTTCGCCTCCAGCTTTCGCACCTTCGCATCAACTCACTTCGCATCAGCCCTCTTCTTCTCCCGGTATCGCGCCACTCTCACCCGATTCAACTCGCATTCCTACAGTCCCACACATTCTCCCAACACAACCTAGAGCCTGGTTTAGACGAACCTGGTTGAGGACGCGGCACCTCTGTTTTTGATCCCTGCCAGAGCCTGGTTCCCTTATGGGTTGTATGGGCTAAGCACCATAGGTGTGCATATAGCAGAGGATATGAACCTCCGCCCCCTTCGGTAGTGCTCTGCCCACTGCTCTTCGTCCACCTCCTCTCCGGGGCTGAGGCCGAGTTGTCACCGCTTCCAGTCTTGGACGCGAAGGTTCATCTCCAGCAGCTGTGGAGCCTTGGCCTTGAGGATCTTGTCGCATTCTGCTACGATGAGGCATCGTCGAGAGCGGCAGTGGGCGAGGTAGAGATGCTCTTCTTCAAGAGCCTCCTCCCTCTTCACTCATTCTCGCTCCTCACCCAGCTCTTGGCCGCGCAGATAACAGAGAAGCATCGTCTCCATCACCGCACATTTCCCCAGTGGCAGGCTGGGATGATCCTCAGCCCTTTGTGCACTAAGCACCAGCAAAGGCCCAGTGTCCAATGATAGTGCTCATCGCTCTCCATCTGCTCCTCATACGCTCTGAACATCCACTCAGCCGCCTTGGGGTTATTGATGGCATTCTTGAGCCAGTTGAGGCTGCGCTTAGCGTCGCCCTGGAAGTCGGAGAAGATGTTCTCGCAGTACTGGGGCAGAAGCGCGCTGAGGATGACCTTCTCGTTGGGCGAGAGGGCGATGTATGTGAGATCCCGCTCACGGAAGATCCAACCAGTCACGATTCTCCTTTACTCATTTCCTCTCTCCAAGGCAAGAGAAAGGAAAGAGAAGAAAGAGATGATACCTCAGTGTCTAGCCTCGGGTGCCATGTGTTGAGGTGAGGCTTGGAGTAGCGGGTGAAGGGGGCCTTGGAGCGGGAGGCACATGGAGGATGGGTGGGTTGAGTGGTGGGCGGGTCATTCTGCATCTCGAGCCACCTCCTTTCCCTCTCCACTCGTCTCTTTCCCTCCTGCACGGCCAAGCGATCCACCCTTATTAAGGCTCTTTCTTCCCTAGCATCCCTCGCCTCCTTAGCTTGCCTAGCCAATCTGGCTTCTTCTTCCAATTCCTCTCTCTTTTTCCTAATCTGAGCATTTTCTGCACCAGACAAACCCTGCTGCAAAGCTCTATGGGTTTTTCTATGCAGCCGATTGGGTTCCCAATGAGAGAGGATAGGGCGAACTTCTCTCGGAGGGTCCATGTGTGGAGGACAATGAAGGGAGCGATGGAAGCAGTGGAAATTCTGCTGGTTCCTCCTGGCCTTCCTTCCCGTCTCCTGACGAAATGTGTGGCTGGGGGCTCACCTTTGAGTGGAGGGATTGTGTGGGAACAAGGGTGGCAGGTCGATGCATCTGGATGCACTGAGAGCAGCATGGACCCCATCGTCCTTGTAGAAGAGGTGAAGGAAAGGGAATGTGGAAGGCAGAAAGAGGTGATAAGAGTGGGGATGCACTGGTAGGGAAGATGGTAGACAAAGTCCAAGATGGAGTGCGCGAGCAGCTTCCGCGCCATGCCCGCCCCCACCATGTATGGCACCAGCTGCGTCTAGTCTCCAGCAAACAATCACGTTCACCACCATCTCGCCTCCCTGTCCCACGGCCCAAATGGCCTGATCTTGGTTGACCAAACTAGCCTCATCTATGATGATGACATGGGGATGAAGGTCAAAGTTCTCAAGCATCCAGTCCTTGGCCTTGTTAAGAGTCATGAGTATTGTTGTGAAAGAGGATCTTGCGATTGATCAAATTGGCCTTGGAGCACGGTCGCTGGGTACTGGAGGCCAATCCCGCTTGCGAGAATGTCCTTTCCATAGCCGCAGCTTCAAATATGAGAGTGCTAAAGACATGCGTAGCTTTGAGAAGATGATGAAGTGAACTGTTTGAGGGAGGGAATGCCGAGAAAATGGAAGGCCATGGGTGCGATGAGGCGGAAGTCCTTGATGCCTGTGGTCGCCCACCACTTGATTGCCATGTCTTTCTCTCCTTTCGCTGGAATCTTCTTGAGTGCCAGCCAGGCGACTAGCTGGTCTTCCACCTCCTCTGTAGCTTCCATATTGCTCATCCACCTTTTGGCCTCTGTCAAAATGAAAGACGTTTCAATGTGTTTGGTGAATGAGGAGGATAAAAAACTGGAGCTGGAGGGTGATGTCTTGCCTGTGGATGAGGAGTCTAGCTGCTCTAGAGGATTCCCCTGCATCTCTTCCTCACCGTCGCTGAGCTCCTCCAGGAGGACAGAGAAGGTGCCGTTGCCACATCCGCTGGCCTCTTTGCTGGTGCTGTTTGCTAATGCAGGCATTGGCTCCAGCATGATGTTGGCATCAGCAGACTCTGGCTCATCCCCCAGGGCTTCCTTCTCCAGCGCCTCGTGCATTTCCACCTTCTGCTTGCCCCAGATGTGCTGTAAGTACACCCTGCTTTTTCTTCCCACCAATGTACATTCTCCTCCCTTACCTCCATGTCATTATTCTCCTTGCCGCTGCCGTACACCGTGCACTCACGTGGAAAGGGAGAGAACTGGAACACCCAAATGCCATAGTCATTGCGAAGCTTCTGCACCCATTCAGCCTGCACCTTATCAACTTCTCACCTCATTCCACCACTGACATAGAGGGCTACCAGGAGGTGAGTGGACTGGGCAGGGCTGGGTACACCCTTCTGCAGCTGTCCTGGAAGAGGGCAGCAGTCGTTTGTGCCCAGAAGCCAGATGAGCTTGGAGATGTGGTGCGGCTCCCAGCACACCTACACAATGCTTCCATGTCTCTACCATAATTTTCCCACCTTTGTAACAACGCACCTTGTGCACTGCAGCTATTGCCTCCCCGATGTCCATAATCCATGCGCCAGGCTTGCTGACAAAGAGGAAGGCTGGGTACCAGTGCTCGCCACTCTGCAGGGAGAAATTCCAGGAGTGCAACTTGTGGATCATCGAATCTCCCACCACCACCACAATCTCAAACATCACTCTTCTTTCCACAATCAATCACCAGCATTATCCCAATTCTATTCAATTCTATTTAATCCACTGGAACCCGGAAATCCAGAGTTAAAGCTTACTTTCTTGTGCCAGTCCTTTCGCTTGGGAGCAGGATGCTGGGGCTTCATGCCCATCCAGTTGTAGCTGAGATGCCAGCCCCAACGATGGCTAACGTCTAATCATATAACCGTATAACTGTATTAAAGATATGTTTTATATTCGATTTTTTGGGAAATACGTTATCTTAAAATTTCAAGTTGAAGTCTTGGAAAAAAGATAAAAAGATAAAAAGATTTAAAAAGATTTAAAGATTCTTGAATTCATATTTTTTGATGTTTTGAACCCTCCAGGACCCTCCCGGACCTTTTTAAAACTTTGGAACATTCCCGGACTTTTTTTTTGGAAGACGACACATTGCCGGACTTTTTTGTCATTTTGTTTTACTCCGGGAACGTGTTGGTGTAAAGTAGAGATTCTAAGGTGACACGTTGCCGGAGGTTTTAGAATGTCCAGGAAAGTGTCGGTTTTTTTTCATAGATGGAGGTGGTTTGGTGTCACGTTGCAGTTGTGTGGTGTTATTGGTGGATTGGCAACACCTTGCCGGATGTTTTGTTGGATGGTACGGGAGTGTGTCGTATATGTAGGGTGCTCTCGGAGTGGGCTAAGTGACACTTTCCCGGAGTGTCATTTTGTTATTGGGCCCTGGCTTCCGGTGGGAGGCTTGATGGCTGGGGCTGATGTGGTGGCTGGTGGCGGATGTCCACCTGTCTCCTACTGGCCTGGGTGTCGGATGTCCTGGTCTGTTGTTTGGGGGGGAAGTGCTTGGGAGAACTTTCCCGGAGTGTTCTATATGACACTTTCCCGGAGTGTCATTTTGTTGTTGAGCCCTTGCTTCCGGTGGGAGGCTTGATGGCTGGGGCTGATGCGCTGGTTGATGGCGGATGTCCGCCTGGCTCCTACTGGCCTGGGCGTCGGATGTCCTGGCCAGTTGTTTGGGGGGGAAATGGTTGGGAGAACTTTCCCAGAGTGTTCTATGTGACACTTTCCCGGAGTGTCATTTTGTTGTTGGGCCCTGGCTTCCGGTGGGAGGTTTGATGGCTGGGACTGATGTGGTGGCTGGTGGCGGAAGTCCGCCTGGCTCCTACTGGCCTGGGCGTCGGATGTCCTGGCCTGTTGTTTGGGGGGGAAGTGGTTGGGAGAACTTTCCCGGAGTGTTCTATATGACACTTTCCCGGAGTGTCATTTTGTTGTTGAGCCCTTGCTTCCGGTGGGAGGTTTGATGGCTGGGGCTGATGCGCTGGTTGATGGCGGATGTCCGCCTGTCTCCTACTGGCCTGGGCGTCGGATGTCCAGGTCTGTTGTTTGGGGGGAAATGGTTGGGAGAACGTTGCCAGAGTGTTCTATATGACACTTTCCCGGAGTGTCATTTTGATGTTGGGCCCTGGCTTCCGGTGGGAGGCTTGATGGCTGGGGCTGATGCACTGGTTGATGGCGGATGTCCGCCTGGCTCCTACTGGCCTGGGCGTCGGATGTCCTGGCCTGTTGTTTGGGGGGGAAATGGTTGGGAGAACATTCCCAGTGTGTTCTATATGACACTTTCCTGGAGTGTCATTTTGATGTTGAGCCCTGGCTTCCGGTGGGAGGTTTGATGGCTGGGGCTGATGTGGTGGTTGATGGCGGATGTCCGCCTGGCTCCTACTGGCCTGGGCGTCGGATGTCCAGGTCTGTTGTTTGGGGGGAAATGGTTGGGAGAACTTTCCCGGAGTGTTCTATATGACACTTTCCCGGAGTGTCATTTTGTTGTTGGGCCCTGGCATCCGGTGGGAGGCTTGATGGCTGGGGCTGATGTGGTGGCTGATGGCGGATGTCCGCCTGGCTTCTACTGGCCTGGGCGTCGGATGTCCAGGTCTGTTGTTTGGGGGGAAATGGTTGGGAGAACTTTCCCAGAGTGTTCTATATGACACTTTCCCAGAGTGTCATTTTGTTGTTGGGCCCTGGCATCCGGTGGGAGGCTTGATGGCTGGGGCTGATGCGGTGGCTGATGGCGGATGTCTGCCTGGCTTCTACTGGCCTGGGCGTCGGATGTCCAGGTCTGTTGTTTGGGGGGAAGTGGTTGGGAGAACTTTCCCGGAGTGTTCTATATGACACTTTCCTGGAGTGTCATTTTGATGTTGGGCCCTGGCTTCCGATGGGAGGCTTGATGGCTGGGGCTGATTCATTGGTTGATGGCGGATGTCTGCCTGGCTCCTACTGGCCTGGGCGTCGGATGTCCTGGCCTGTTGTTTGGGGGGGAAATGGTTGGGAGAACTTTCCCGGAGTGTTCTATATGACACTTTCCCGGAGTGTCATTTTGTTGTTGGGCCCTGGCTTCCGGTGGGAGGCTTGATGGCTGGGGCTGATGCGGTGGCTGGTGGCGGATGTCTGCCTGGCTTCTACTGGCCTGGACGTCGGATGTCCTGGCCTGTTGTTTGGGGGGGGGGGGGAATGGTTGGGAGAACTTTCCCGGAGTGTTCTATGTGACACTTTCCCGGAGTGTCCTTTTGTTGTTGGGCCCTGGCTTCCGGTAGGAGGTTTGATGGCTGGGACTGATGCGCTGGCTGGTGGCGGAAGTCCGCCTGGCTCCTACTGGCCTGGGTGTTGGATGTCCTGGCCTGTTGTTTGGGGGGAAGTGGTTGGGAGAACTTTCCCGGAGTGTTCTTTATGACACTTTCCTGGAGTGTCATTTTGAATGGCAATGATATGTTCTTTTTAAAAAAATATTGGACGTTTATATTGTGTATAATAAAGTTCGGGAGTCTTAGTTAATTACTTTATTGTTTTTCTTCAATGAATAGTTTATTAGTTTCTTTATTTATGAGTTAAATAGTAAAGTGGGAGTATGGATTAATGGTAAAATATGTAGTTTTAATTAAAAAGTAGTATAAGTCAGCATGATATTGTTTGTGTTGTTTGATTCTCGAGTGGAATTTATGAGGCATGTCATGGTGTACTGTAGGTGGCGTGATGAGCGTGGCTTGATGCAATAGGCACATGCTTTCTGTTGAGCTGAAGAATAAATAAAAATTGGACGATGAGCTCCATCGCTGAGCCAGGAGGAGATGGCGGGATGAAGCTGGGCAAGGAGATGGCTGGGCTGGGGCAGCAGAAGGAGAACGTGGAGCTGGTGCCAGTCTTTCTTCCTCCGACAGTGCTGGAGTCTGGTTTGGTGCCTCCGCCCTGCACCATGGCTTCCAAGTCTCGGAGCTTTGCCATGGTGGAGGAGTCTTTGTCTCAGCGGCCTTCTTCGATGAGTCAGCAGGTGCTGATGAGCCTGTGGCTTGCTCCCACAGAAGTCCTGCGGAAGTAGAAGGCAGGTGCAGGTTCTGGTGCTGGCGGCGTATCTTCTGGAGTGGTGCTGGAAGAGCTGGAGCTGGCGGAGACAACGATGAAGAGTGCGAAGCTCTCGGCGGCTAGGAAGGTGCTGAAGGAGCTGGACAAGACGGAGCCAGACCTGGTGGAGAAGTCGCTGATAGTCTGGAAGCCAAGCGCTGCTCAGAAGCTACTGCAAGCTCTGAATGAGGATGACGAGGCGAGGAGCAAGAAGGCCAAGAAGAAGAGGCAGCTGCAGGACCTGGCAGTGGTCGGCGAGTCATCTGGCGCTTCCTGTGCTAAGAAGAAGCGCAGCGTCTTTGCTAGTGAGGCTCAGGATGCCAACGGCTCTGGCTCTGGTGCTTCAGCAGAGGAGTCTGGAGCTGTGGAGGCGGCCCAGCGGCAAGTGGCTGGACAAGATGGGGAAGCTGTGTCTGAGGAGTCCCAGAAGAAGAAGAAGCATAAGTGGAAGAAGCGACAAGGTGTTCACAGTCAGCCACAGTTGGATCTGCAGCCAGAGCTGGGCTTGGAGGCGGAGGCCCCAGAAGAAGACGACGGGGTAGTGTTGGCGCCGCTTGATTGCTTTGAAGGCTTCGTCCCTCCTTCTGAGCTGGCCAATCAGACGACTAAGGCTCTGGTGGTGCCTCCAACAAACCTGCTCAGCAACGGAGGCAAGAATCAGAAGCCTGGACTCTTCGTCCCCATGCTGGGCAAGGTCGGGGTCTACATCAAGTACCGGCAGGAGCACGGCGAGAACAAGAAGGGCGGCTGCAACTGGTTCTGCAGCGGCTACACTTGGTGCAAGAAGAAGAACAAAAAAGGTGCATCTGATGTTTCGTATAGCTTTTGTAATTTTAATTGTTGTCTATTTATTTTGATTTTTGAATATTTGATTGGAAGTTGGTTGTTTTTGAATAAGCGATAGGTGGACAATTTCAGGGCAGTGCTACCTTGGCAATGACTGTTGGGCTTGGGTGAAGGCTATGAAGCTGCCTGGAGTGCTGGACCAGGAGATCTCCATCACGTGGAATCTCAGGCATCAGCACAGCTGTGAGGTGGAGGTGCAGAAGAAGAAGAAGTTCTGGAAGAAGGAGGTCACCTTCATGGAGGCCGTCTCCAGCATCTTCTCCGCTTGCCTTTTGGCCAAGGGCCATGTTAGTTTTGTTCAATTTCCTCTCATTGTATATGGATGGTGGAGAAGTAGGGCTTTGCCGGACCTTTTGGTTTTGTATGAATGTTGTATTGGGATTGTAGTCTGCTGTGCCTGTGCATGTGCCGGACTTGGTGGACGAGAGCTTCAAGAAGGTGCACGACGAGGTCCTGCCGAATGTGCAGAAGAAAGAGATTGTCAAGAAGATGGTGCAGCGGAAGAAGACTCAGCACCATCCAGCTCGCACGGTTGTGTTTTTGTTTGGGTGGTTGGTTGTGGTGTGAATGTGGTGTGAATGTGCAGAATCCTTTTGACAAGAACTTTGTCGTTCCTGAGGAATTGAAAGCGATTGAAGTGGGTGGGCGAAAGAGACGCATTATGCTGGCTGATTCAGGTGAATTTGCTGAAGTGTGTGATTGTGGTGAGTTTGAGGTCCTGTGCCTCTGGATTTCGAGGGATGGGAGGCGATGAACAAGTTCCAGCTGCAGCGGGCGACAAAGAAGCAGAGTTGCATCCTGGCCTTTCATCACCCCGACGCCAAGGAGATCGTCCAGAAGGCCACTTCCTACTGCTCCGATGGGACCTTCATGACGTGTCCCGGCGGCTTCTATCAGGTGACTTTTTTGCCGGACATTATTTAGCTAGTTTTGTATTGCGGGTAGATGGAGGTAAGGTTTTGTTGCAGATATTTGTTGTTGGTGCTATGATCGGTAAGAACGAGAGGAAGTTCATGCCACTCTGCTATGCCTTCTTGACCAGCAAATGCCAGGACCAGTACTACAATGTGCTCAAGGCTCTCAAGATTCGCTTCCCTAAGATGGATGTGTGCAAGTGCATGACAGACCTCGAGGTATTTGCTCGATTGGCTTTGAATTTGAACTGAGATTGATTTCTGTTCCAGCTTGGTCAGATCAATGCCTGGAAAGCTCTGTGGCCAGAAGCTGAGCAGATGGTGTGCTGGTATCACTTTCTTTGTGTTAGTTGAGATTTCTGTGTTATTAATCCTGTAGTGATGGTTTTTGGTTTTGCAGGCTGTTCTCATGCATGCATGCAGGCCTATGCATGAGAAAAGAGCAAGTAAAATTAGGTCCGGAAATGTTCTGTCAGGTGAAAGCAGGACAGGAAAAAAACTCGTCTGAGAGGTGAGGCGAAGGTTGTCCCAGTCAACGATCTCTAAGTCCCAGGCAGTCCATGATTCTGGCTGCCACGTGAGCTACCGCCTCCAGTAGTTTTAACAGCTCGTTGTTTCGATTTGTTTTGGCTGTGTTTGCATTTGCATTGGCAATATTTACCGGATATTGGAAATATAAAGTATCAAAGTGTAAAATTCAAAATTAAGCTATTAAAAAAATGGCAGGAGGTTTGAGGTGCAAAAGGAGGGGCCAGACTGGTGGCATTGGAAACAGGACAAGTCGGGGGGCATTGCAGAGTGGGTTTTGCCTTTTACCCAGCCATGGGGACACCAGGAAGGAATCCCCCTTGGACACGCCCGCCGGGTGTCCGCATGGCAAAAGGTGCCCCCCTTTCCAAGCAATGGTCCTGCATCCGAGGTCTGAAGCCCCAGTGGGTCTGGAGTGGAGCTCGTATATATAGGACATCAAAACTGAGAAACATCATAGCTTTCCCTGGCCCTGCTTCAGCACTACACGATTAGCATTGCGCAGAGCTACATAGTCCGGCAGAATTCCCTTAACTTAACCACGAAAAACATCCAGCAGGGCCTAGACCATCTGGTATCCACCCTTTCAATCCTTCTACTAGCCCGCCTTAAAACTTCTAATGCACAATCCCAGGCTGACCTCTCAGTGCAGTGGGGCAATCTCAACGATGACAAGATGACATATTTGCTCCAACAGCTGCCTATCTTCATGCACCCCAACTTCCCAGCCTATCAGCGGGTTCCTTTAATTTCTCAGTAAAAAAACATCTGGCAAAGAGACTAGTTTCCACAGTACTGCTGGCAAGAACGGAACCTGCTGATGCTGCACTATACCGACTACGTCTGCTGCCGCTACCCACTCCACCCGCTCTCCCACCACATCATCCCCTCCAAGTGCATGGACGAATGAAACCCGGTAGCTGCACCACTCTTACCCCCATCCCAAAAAAAAACATCAATATCTAGTACCATCCTCAGGCCAAATGCGCTCTCTTTTCTCAAAAATTTGGAAATAACTCAAGTAAAAAGTCAAGAATATACCATTTCCTCTAGTGGAATCTACTTAGTAAAATACATTTTGTTTATGGCGCGCAGTTCAATGTCTCTTTCCATGGGCACCCAAAAATAAATTGCATATGACGAACAAATAAATTAAAACAATATATTTTGCAGACCTTCATCACCGTGCCTGTGATGCACGACCTAATCCATCGCATCATCCAGGAAATCAATTGGCCCATCTAGACCAACGACGCCAGCGCTCCATTTATTCTTCTCCTCCGTTTTTGCCAGTGCTTAAAAGCCACCAAATTTCTCCATTTTTCTTTCTCTTACGCCATTGTTTTGCAAATTCCAGCACTGTTTTAAAGACCATCCATGATACAAAAATTTTCGCCCATTTCAATTGTGCTGATTGCCCTTTGCCTTTTCTTCCTTGGCATTTTCTCATTCAAAAATATATGCCTTCGTCTCCAATTAACCAAAGCTTAAACGAAACATTTAATAAAATGTATGCTAAGAAGTTCCAATTCATTTAAATATCATCTCTTCAATATAGCCTGAGCTATCAGTACCCATGCACTTAAAATATTTAGGAAGCCATTTTTTTATTCCAGGACAAAATTTTCAAAGCCTGCGAATCTCATCATTCTGAAAAGGAAAGCAGCAAAGACGGAAAGCAATTCATCCCAGTTCCAGCAGCAAAAAACTGAAAGCCCAGCATTTCCGTCACATACCTTTGACAAAATAAAAAAGACAAAGAGTCGCTCAGAGTCATCGTAGCAAAGACAGAAGAAAATTTTGAGCAAAGAGTCCGATTGAGAAGCACCAAAATAAGCACGAGTCCCAGCTTCTACTGAAACTCAAACAGAATGCATAAGCATCTCTAGAAATTTTCGGGATTTGCTTGAAAATGAAAGACGAAATTCTTATTGCCCTGGGTGACTGGCAAAGAAACTGAGAATGCGCTAATTGGGCAGAGTGAGAGGAGAGAAGAAGTTGAATCCCAAACCACCTCTGCTTTTATCAGCGCCAGCGCCCATTCGATCCCCATCCTAAAATTATTACACCATTAAAGCCCAAAGCAAGCAGTCAAAAAAATGAAAATAAATAAAATAATTAAAAATAGGAATAATAAAATAAAAGTAATAACTATATTAAAATAAATAAAATAAATACTGGTACTGCAAACACCTTTGGATTTCCGCAGACAAGGCTTGCTATCGCATCGGAAGGGCAGCCACAGGAGGCGGGGGAGGGGGGGGGGGGTCATCAGCGATTGGAGTAGCAGCTGCACCGGCATTGCCATGCATGAGATCAGCATTGGAAGCAGGAGCGGACGTGCTATCCAGCACCACAGCACCTTCACCAGCCACCACCTCAACACTTACACTGACCAAGCATTCAACCACATAAGAAACCTATGGGAAAAGGTTCAAAACAAGCTCCAAACAGACAGGCAACCTCAGCAGATTCTGGCTCCAGGCAAGCAGACGCCATGCCGATTGAAGCTGTGCCCCCGACTCCATCCAGCCAGAGCTCTGCAGGCATGTCCCTGTAGGCATGTCCCAGGTGAAACCATGCCCAGTGTCCGGAGAAGGGGGCTATAAATCCATAATAAATCATGGCCAACTAAACCTCAAAAAGGTCCAAACCAGGTCGTCGATGTTGCTGGGGATGAGAGAGGATGCACAGCGATCACTCCACCATTCCTCGATCTTCTCTTTCTTCTGAATGAACGAGATGGCAGCTGACTTGCCCTCGCGCTCTGCTCCTCCTTCTGACTGCAGAAGGGGCGGAGGCTGTACTTATAGGACATCAGAACTGTGAAACATCAGAGTGAGCCCAGCCCTGGCTGGCCACATGGAGCCAGAAAATGCGCAAAAGCCCCAGAAGGGGAGGCGGAGAAGGAGGGATGGAGGAGGAATTTTCAGCCACCAACGAACTTCCCTCCCTCGAACGCCAGAACCCCCACCTTCCTCTTCGCTTCACACTTACCAGGACTAACGCCAAGAATCTCAGAATGAGCGGCAGACTGAGTTCAGTAGAGCTGGTAGCAAGTCTACTGACACTCAGTCCGGCCTCCCACGCAGAGGTTAGGCTGCAGGAATGGGAGGGGGCGTTGAAGCCAGTCAGGAATGATACGTGAGGAAGGAGAGAAGAGGGGAAAGGTGGTAGGCCGCAGGAGAGGAGGCACACGGCACCTGCGGGATAGGTCATCATCCCATTATTTCCTTTGCTCAAGCCAGCGCCTGTGCAGGGGGGGGGGGGGCCAGAGCAAACAAAGTGCCATTGTGGCTATGCCCAGAGGAAGGGCGGAGATACGGTAGCAGGCAACCACTTAAGCTGCCTCATTGGCCCGACTGAAGGCCTGCTCCCCTTTCCTCATACTCTCTTCTGCTCACTGCATTGTCTTGTGGGGAGAGTAAAAGAAGGCAGAAACACTCTGTCACAGGGCAGGGAGAGACAACAAAAATCCGCAGAACATGGGCAATAGGCCCCACAGCATCAATGAGAAAAGGCTGAAGCCTAAAAGAAGCCAACTTGAGTCTTCAAAAAGGACCAAAAAAGAAGCGAAATCGCCAACGATGAAATAAGGAGTCTTCAAAAGGCAGAAGTAGACGAAGGTGAAGACAAAGATGAAAATTTGGCCGGGAGAAGGGAAGTAGACAAGGAACTGGAAGAAGGGGAGCAGAGGGGGGACTTGGAAGAGGGAAATGGGAGGTAAGCCAGCCGACCTAGGGCAGGTGGCCGGCGCCAGTTGAGAGGGTGGAAGGGATCAAAGCGAGAATCGTAGACCACCTCGCACTCCCCGGCGTCAGGGCCTTGGAAGAGGCCGATGGGCGGTGCGGGGGCGGCGATGAAGCGCGGGCCGACCCAGGCGCAGCCGACCTCCACTTGCTCCTCCTGCAGGCGAAACTCGGCCTCCTCATCCTAGCCAGGCTCAGCCTCCTCTTCCTTGTTCTCCTCCTTGAGCTTCCCCAGGCTCACCAACAGGACGAGGGGCGGAGGGAGACCTGAAAGACCCCCACACTTCAGTTGGGGAAAGGAATAGAGGATGGAGGAGAAAAGGATAGAGGAAAGGGGTGAACTGGTGGGGCGGGTGTGCATGGCGGGGGTGAGGACGGGGGGAGAGACAGCGGCGGGCGGGGGCGTGGGGGTTCGTGGAAGCTCGCCCTCATCCAGCCCTCCGCCACCCTCCTCCAAGCCCTGGAGCTCCTCACGCATCTCTTGCTGACAACCACCACCACCTCAGGCCAAGAGGGTAAGAGAGCAAGAGAGGAAGGTGAGAGGAGTGGAGAGAGAAGGCAGGAGAGAACCATCTCGGCCAAGTGCTCTTGAAGCCATTGGACAGACTGCTCGGTGACGCCGATGGTGCCGTAGACACCGGCGAAGCTGTTGTCCAACTCCGCCACACTCTCACGAATGTGCTGCAAGTCCGCTCCTACTTGGCCGGCCATCCAGCTCTCCATCGCACCACTCTTCTCTCTCTTGCTCAACTACACAAGGGCCGGGCTACAGACATGAATGAGGTACACACCAGCCGCAAGGCCTCCCCTCTTTCCTAATTCCTCAACTGCGGGCTGCAGACGTTTATTGCCACACTGCAAATTCACGCACCCTGCAGTGCACAAAAATCAAAAACAAAGCAGTCAGCCGAGAGAGAGGAAGAGAGGGAGGAGGGCATGAGATGAGGGGTGTAGGGGTACGTAGGCCGACGAAAGAGGCATCAGCATTGAGGGGGAACAGCAAAGGGGTGCACAGAGACAGGGCAGGAGTCAGCCGCCCCTTTGCCAGGCACAACCGCGTTCACTGGCACTCCGCGGAGATGCGCTGCTGCCTCATTCCCAACCTCAGCCTATACGACCCCACCATCCTATCTCCTTACCTCCTAAACAAAGCAAAAGAACCAAAGGGAGGAAAAAGCTAAGCAGGGGCCCAAAAATAAGCCAGGCCAGAGCCGGGCGCAGTGGACAGCCAATCTCCACTTGGGGGCTTGCCAGCAGGCAGTCGCAATCCCCGACAAAACTCTGTGCAAATTACACTACCTTTGCACACTCCCTTCCAACCCTTACCAGCCACTTCCCCAGCAGGGGCACTGAGATTTCCAAGGGAAGCGAGGCAGGACTCCAAGTGAGTGTCAGCCCGCTTAGGCCACAGAGTACGAAACAACACAAACCCATTTCCATGTTTTGCTTGCTTTGGTGTGGGCATTGGAGATTCAGGTGTAGGGTAAGAAGAAAAAAGGTCGGATGTCCTTGAGGAACAAATGGGCAAGAAAAGAGCATAGCAGAAGGTGGCAGGCATCCAATCACCCACAGCTGACACACTAGGCAAGGTCACTGCTGGAAATAGAAAAAGTGGGGATAAGTGGAAGTAGGTGGCAGCCGAGGATAGGCCATCAGCTGAGAGGGATGGCCTGCCGGCGGCTGGGCGCAGGCCAGAGGGTAGCCGTAGCCAGGTGGCGGCGCGGAGTGGTAGAAGGAGGCCGCCGACTGAGAGGCCATTGCCAAAGCCGGCGCTGCTTCCCCTGGAAGCAAGAAGGGCAGCAATGGATAAGTTTGGGATGGTAGACCTTATCAAACGCCTTGGCAAAATCGATAAAGCACACACGTCAGCTGGTTGCCTAGAAGAAAGCTGCATTTTCCACTGGTGATGACTGGAAAGCAACTGGCCAGCAGTAGCCCGTTTTCTGCGGAAACCAAATTGGCGCCAGGTGAGAAGTGAATTGGTTTCAAGGTAATTAGCAAGCTGGGTGGCAACAATTTTCTCGAGGATTTTAAAGAGAGAGGAGGAAAGCGAAATTCGGCGGTAGTTGGAAGGTCTGGAGGGGTCACCTTTTTGCTTAAATATTGGAACAACAGAACTCTGTCTCCACTGGTCAGGGAACTCGGCACATGCTAGGCATAATTCATAGAGCATGGACAGCCGGACACAGACTTCAGGGGCCAGCCGTTTGAAGAGGAGCATGGGAAAGCCGTCGGGGCCTTTGCTAAGCTTTGGCTTAAAGCGCAAAATAGCCTGCTGAACTTGGTAGCCTGCTGAACTTGGTAACTCTTTGACCATGTAAACTGGAGATGTTAGTAAATGAGGGTAGGAACCAGGTTCTCCAGGCTGACGGGGATGCTGGTGTGGATGCCTGGTTGGCCAACGTCGCACTCCTTGATGTAGATGTCATTTCAGCCAATGCCGATGTAGATCTTGTTGATGGTGTTCCAGTCGTAGATCTGCAAAGTTTCAGGTGGAGCTTCTCCAGACTTTTGGCAGAATGGGGTGAGGAGAGAGGTACCTGCGCGATGCCATGCACCATGCCTTCCATGTCCGCGAGCTTGGCCTTGTCTGCCCAGGTGATGATCAGGGTGGGCTTGGATACCTTGGAGCTCTGGGGGATGTAGTTCTGGGCAAAGATGCTGCAGAAGTTCTCATCCCTGAGCACCAGCACCTTCTGCTCCCACCAGCCTTCCTGGTCCTCTAACACTCACTGTCCATCCTTGAAGTTGCTGGTGATGGTGATGGAGAGGCCGCACCCCTGGACGGTGTGGACAGTGCAGGGCTGGGTGGGGCGGATATGCTGTGGGGCGGCAGCGCAGGAGATGCTGGTGTCACGGCTGGTGGAGCGGCTGGTGTTGCGGCTGGCGGAGTGGCTGAAGGTGATGGCCAGGCTGTTGAAGAACTGGCGCTGCTGCAGCTGGATGAAGCTGAGGACGCTGCCATCCTCGGGGGTGGAGTTGTCCTCACCATCGCGGTCACTCCAGCCCTCATCGTCGTCCTCCTCCTCATCCAGTGTGATCTGCGATGGGTGCGAAGGCGATGGCTATCTCAGTGAGCTCAAGAATTTAATACATTAATAACGTATGATTGTGGTTGGTTTGTTAAGTTACCTGCTGCTTCAGAGAAGCTGAAATCTGATTGTGGCAGGATGACACGCCATCAGGACCCACTGGCTCTGTCACCACTAGATTTGCCACTGAGATGCCTTTAAGGGCCCATAGCTGCAAGCGGATTAAGTCTCAGTATGTCGTGAAGATGAATAGTATGCCTGTAAACAGCTAGTCAGTTATTTATAGTATGTCAGGATGATCTCACAGCATGGATGTAGAAATGGGGTGGAAGTTGGATGAGGCGATTGATAGCTCGACCAACGATGAAGCGCTCCTGATGTACTTCAGGGCAAGCAGCTGGGTGAATGCCAGCTCCCAGTTTTCCAGCGCCCGATTGATAAACTCCTGATCTGAATTTGTACCAGCTCATTTGAGCAGGTTCAGCCATTCTTTACCTTCTTTACCAAGCGCCTCTTCACCACGCTCCCAAGCCTCCTCAGCCAGCCGATGAGCCCACCCCAACTCAGCCACTGCTCAAAGTAGTCACATACCTTCAGGCTTCAGGCACTCCTTCAGCAGGCCCATGTGCCTCTCCAAGGCCCCATTCACCCATGGGGCTCGAATGTGTAGGAAGCAGAACTCCACCACCCTCACTCCCGCAAACTCAGCCTGGCCCTTGAACCAGGGGCTCAGCTGCTTGTCTGCCGATGTGAAGGCCATTGCATTGTTGGTCCAGATTTTGAGCTTCGTCAACCCCCGCTGGCACCAGAAGCACACCAGTGCACTGCCCACTGCCACTGCACTGTAGCCATTTGCACCAAAACCTGATGCCCATCTGAGAAATGGACACTGATGCCAAGGAAGCCCTGGGTGCTTGGATTCAGCATCCCTCCTTTCTCAGGCAGAGCAGGAGGGAGGAAGCTAGTAAGGAAATGTAATCTTGATGTCTCCGCTAGTGGGCTGGGCCCTGTCGCCCCCTGCTCCTGCAAGTGGAGGTCAAGGTTAGGCTGGCTTCAACCCTTCTCCAGTGTTTGGATCACCAGCGGGTCTGGCTCCTGCAGTAATGCTTTCTCCTTTCCAGCTCATGCTTGGCCTATAGGAGTGTTAACCTTGCTGATGATATTTTCGGCGCTGAAGATGCTGTCTGCGAAGCAAATGGGGGCCTTCATCTTCTTTTTCATGGCCGAGTGTAGTGGAGGTGGAGCTGAGGCGGGTGGTGGGGCGCTGGCGTTGGGCGGCTCATTCTGGGGCCTTCTGATGGTGATCAGAGGACTTTGCTGCGCACACTTTCTCCACTTCTGACTGTGGCACCAGCATCTCTAGCTGCAAGTCCAGGAACATAGGAGGGCTTGCATTGAAGCTGGGAAGAAATATGTCCAGCAGGGGAAGGAGCTGGGCATGACAGGCGAGGTGGAGGGCATGGCAGAGAGCGATGTTGAGGTTCTCTTTCTCCTTCTCCAGGCTGTTTGCTGGCTGTACAAGGTCCGACAGACAGGGCAATTTTGGCAATTTTGGCATAAAGAGGACAAAATTTGGTGAAATATAAAATAGAAAATATAACTAGTGAAATAGAAAATATGTTAAACTAAAATTTAATGCTTTGAAGTTAAATCGAAAAAAATTTTCTGGATTTTTGGGCATGATGAAAAAATTATAAATTGACTTAATGAAGCATAACCAAATGAAATAAAATTGAAATTTAATCAAGACTAGCTAAGGTAAAGTTAAATTTTGCTGGAATTCGCAATATGATCAATTTTTTTTATTTTAATCTGAATCACGCTTAAATTTTGACATGTTTTAATTCTGTAAGAGGCTTAAAAACAATTTAGTAAAGTTCAGAAATAACTTATCATTTAAGTTAAAATTGAAGACGAGACAAAAACTGGAATAATCTAGGTGACAAGGTTCCTGCCATAAATTGCCGCCTGCTTATGAATGATCAGTGGATTTTGTAGATGTCCCTATTAAAATTTTAACTCAAAATGGTTCGTAATTTCAATAAAAATTTGTCTCAATTTTGTCACACCTTGTCTAGTTCTTTTTGATGATTGAGAATTCATAAGCTGCTCATGCTGTAGCATTTTAGTCTTGTATATATATATGTGTCTTTCCGGGGCCCGTACTCCGCGGTTTTTCAACGAAATTGGCTGATTTTTTGCATGAAGGTCCGACTGGGTGGTATCTCCAGGCCATTTTTGTGCTTGACGTAATTTTGCGTTTTTCGCCCAAAACCTAAATTTTTGATGTTTCAAAGCACCAAAAATCATAAGTAGCTAGGTTTTCAATGAAATCAGCTGATTTTTGGCAGGTACGTCCATCGAGGTGATTTCTTGAAGCTGGCAAAAAAAAATTTCGAAATATTTATTATTTCTCAATTTATGGCCAAAACCAAAATCTTGATGTTTCAAAAATTCGAACATCCATAAATCGATGGTTTTTCAATGAAATCAGTTGAATTTTGGCATGTACGTCTGCCATGGTGATATCTAGACACTGTTAAAAGGACTTTTTGAAAAATTTATTATTTCTTGATTTATAGTTAAAAACCCAAAATCTTGATGTTTCAAAAATCCGAGCATCGATGGTTTTCAATAAAATTAGCTCAATTTGGGTGGGAAGCTTAATTGTAATTAAACCAACTGATTTTGACTAGAAGTGATTCATATGAGTGGATTAGTAACGTTGTTTACTGGAGCAAAGGCCGCGCATCTTGGCAATAGCCAAGAACACCTTGTTAAAGCTCTAAGTGTCATTATGGAACCACTATGAAAGCCCAAGCCTAAGTCTATCCAGGTGATTGAGTTCCAAACTAAACTATGCAGAAATGAGGTGGAACCTTGTAGAAAGGATTGCTGGGCTTCATCTTGGTGCCGCCTGAGGCCTTGTTCTCCTGCTCCTGGACAGCATTGGCGGAGGCGCTGGCTGCGGCGGGCAGGGTGGCGGGGGTGGGGGGCTGGTGGTATTGGCAGTGGGCAGAGTCGGCAGCTCCTCTGGCTTGGTCTCAGGCACGGGCATGGACGAGATGGGGGTCGACATGCCTGGAGCTCTGGTTCTTGCACTCCATGCGTGAAATGGCCTTGAGCTGAGAGTGAACCAGCGCTTCTTTGCTCCAGCCTCTCCCCCTCCCACCCCCATCACCCTCTTTCACGTACTGATTCATTGCCACCCCCTGGCAGGGGGCGGGACTACTACGGAAGCAACCCCTTGTGGTGGACACTCCTGGCGTACAAGTAGAAGCACAAAGTGCAGAAGTAGAGCATGAAGGAGAACCAGCAGTTGGCAGCCAGTATCAGCACTTACAGCGATGGAATGCTTGTCACCAATTACATGGCTGTCTCACTTAGGCTGCGAAAATTGAGCAGGAGATAGATACGTGAAGTAAAATGCTGCATGAGCGAAAGGATATTTGGGAAGGAGCTGGGCATGCCAGGCGAGGTGGAGGGCATGGCAGAGAGCGAAGTTGAGGTTTTCTTTCTCCTTCTCCAGGCTGTTTGCTGGCTACTTAGTACAAGGTCAGACAGGCAGGGTGGAAAGGATGCAAGAGAGTGCAGAAAGCCCATGTGGAGGAAGCTACACAAGGAAAGATTGTTTGAGATGCGATCGTGAAGATCATGTGTAAAACTTTTTTGGGCCTTCAGCCCATCGCCTGTCACCTGACCTTGAGCAAGCAGCGCAGACTCACGCGAGATTTACAAGCCTAATTTGTGACGTCACCAAATATTCTACAGCTTTTCTTTCTATTTTAGCCAAGGGGCCCACCACCCAACTCTGCAACCCCCTCCCCCGCAAGGGGGGTGGGGAGCAGGGGGGCGCCCCAACTCCACCAACCTCCAGGTGCCGGGGTCCTTGAGCATCTTGACGGGCATGGGCTCACGAGTGATGACCTCGACGAGCTTCAGCTCCCACTGCAGTCCAGCCGAAAGGCGCTCTGCAATCAGGTACCTACACTCTTACCCTGACTTAGGGGGAAAAGGGTGAAAATAAGAGCACCCTCAGCGATGGTCTGGCCGCGAACATCCTTGATATCCTGGGGCCAATTCGGCAAGACTGGGTCGGTGTCGCTTAAGTACTAGACACGCAGTTGCGTGTCGGAGTCGGTGTCGGTGTCGGGGTCAGTGTTTTCCGACACGCAACTGACCCCAATTCGGCAACAACGTGTCAATGGTGAAGGTCGACACGAAGTTGGGTGTTTTCCGACCCTGCCCCCTACCAGGGTCAGACAGAGCGACACCCAACTTCTAGACAGGTTTACAAGGCCATTATATGCCATAAATTGACTAAATAAGCTGATATATAGGTAGTTTTGGACCAGGAATCCATTTCTGATGTTATTTTTGAGCAAAGATAGATAAAAATTTATAAACTGAGCATTTTTTTTTGAAACTTTGTTTACTCGCCTTGCTTGTCATATGGATCCATTAGTTATTAAAGAACATGTTAAGTTTCAAATGTAATCATGACCTTTCCACTGCTTCGTTTTGGATCAATTTGGGAAGTTTGTTTTAGTTCTCAACACCCAACTTTAAACAGAAAAGGATAGGAGAAAAAAAAAGCATGTGTAATTATGAAATACTGAAATAATGAGCAGGTGGGGGTTACCGTGACAAAACTGAGAAAAAAATCAATCAAATCAATTTTGCACACTTATAAGAAAATTATAAGAAAACAATTATACGAACATTCTGGGACAAGGGCCTATATTTGACAGTAGGACAGCATAAATTAAAAACAAGATAATACCAGCTATCACTGATAAGTCTGTTTTGCCACCCATAGTTAGGGGTCGCAAAACCCACAACTGCGTGTCGCTTGCCGAATAGGGGTTGACACGAAACACGGTGTTACGTGTTTTCCGGCCCATAACACCGTGTTTTCTAGCCCCTATTCGGCAAGGATTTGACCCGTTCTTGCCGAATTGGCCCCTGGATGACGGGTGGAACTGTCTTCCCACTGACCTTTTCCAGGGTGAGAAGGGCTTGGCGGCTGATGATGTAGTCCACATTGAGGCGGCCCACGCTTCCTCAATGAAGAAACAAGAGCTATACACAAGCCTACAGCAACACTGGAGCCCTGAGAACTTACTTGGAACTCCAGTTGTGCTGAATGTTGCCGTAGATGGCATAGGCCATGTGATGCCCGAAAGCGGCGATCATGAGCTAAAACCCCATATGCCTTATTGGCCAATTTTCAAGAAAATTTCTTAAAGAATTCTCTAAAACAAGTATATGGCGCAGAGCGCAATAGGTGACCGCGGAGCTCTCAACATACCACATTTATCAACCTTTCTACCCAAAAAAGTAATGTTTCAAATGCTTTGGGACAGGTTCCACCCCTCCAGATCTTCCTAAAATGTTAATACCTTTCAGCAAAAAAAAAGTTTGTCAAAATCCGTTGAGAATTGAGCATTTTACAGCATACCCATTTTTCAAATTTTCTACCCAAAAAAGTAATGTTTCAAATGCTCCGGGATCAGTTCCACCCCTCCAGATCTTCCTAAAATTTTATTACCTTTCAGGAAAAAAAAAGTTTGTCAAAATCCGTTGAGAATTGAGCATTTTACAACTTACCCCATTTTTCAAACTTTCTACCCAAAAAAGTAATGTTTCAAATGCTCCGGGATCAGTTCCACCCCTCCAGATCTTCCTAAAATTTTATTACCTTTCAGGAAAAAAAAAGTTTGTCAAAATCCGTTGAGAATTGAGCATTTTACAACTTACCCCATTTTTCAAACTTTCTACCCAAAAAAGTAATGTTTCAAATGCTCCGGGATCAGTTCCACCCCTCCAGATCTTCCTAAAATATTATTAAATTTAAGGAAAAAAATTTTATTTCAATTTTCGTTTCAACCACTTTTCTTCGAAGCTGTTTCAGGGAAAAAAAGTTTGTCAAAATCCGTTGAGAATGAGCCTTGTTGGGACTGCATGCCCCACTTTTCAACCTTTCTACCCAAAAAAAAATTTTTCAATCTTAGGGTCAAATTCAGGGACTAGAAACCTACAACCCCATAGATCTTCAAAGTAGATTACCTTTCAGAAAAAAATTGGAACAAAAAAGGAACCATCTTGAGCCATTCGCAAGCATCCTGATGGGCCTTGTTGGGACTGCTGGCCTTAGGGTCGAAAAGGGACTCGGGGGCTCCACGGAGGCCCACGATGCCCCGTGCCGCTGCAAACCACACATTACATGTGGGCTGGATAGGGGAGAGTGCTTTGGGCACCTTCCACTTGCACTCCTTCCAAGTGATGGAGAGCACATGAGAGCATGCGCTCCGACTTGAGGACGCGCTCGGAGAGAGCCTGGTTGAAGACGTGCTGCTTGGACAGGGCATTCTGGTAGTGCGCCAGCATCTCCTACAAGAAGACCCTCTACATAATTGCTATCCGCACTCTGAGCCTGGATAAGCTCAATGGGAAAGCTGAAAAAAAGGGAAAACCCCAATCTTGGCCTGGTGGGTGACGAGGTCTGGCAAAGCAGTGATGTAGCTGTTGGGCTGGGCGGGGTCTAGGCTGGGCTTGTTGTAGCTGAAGGAGGGGACCTTCAGACCACCAATCCCGAACAGATCTCGACCGGAGCAGATGGGCTGCTTCTGGTCTGGAAACACACTGTATCTCATAGACTCAAGAGGGCATATGAGAGAAAAGAAGTGGAACCAACCTCTGGAAGCACACTGACGCATCTGCATCAACATCTGCAGATGCTGCAGCATCGCCTCCATGGGGGTGTTGAGAGTCTATGAGTCCAGGTACTGAGCCTGCTGACCATTGATGGGGGCCTCGGTCATCTTCTTGCACTTGCACCGCTTGCCCACCAGAGTCTAGACAATAGAAGCTGAGAATGAGGCAATAGACACAGTGAGACGGAGCCCATGGATTTGCCCGGGGGGAGGCTGTACAGGGCGTACACTGACCTCTGTACGGAAATCCGAGGGCAGCGGGAATGGGATCTTGCTAGTGTCAGCCTGTTGCAGCGGTTGCTGCAATTCCCACAATACATGTAGACAGGAATAGGTGCATGGTGAAGTAAAGGCAGACGGAAGGTGTGGAGGGAGTTGTTGCAGATGGAGACGTCGATAGTTGCTGAGGAGATGATGAGGGTGCTGGAGTGGCCAGAGACTGCTGTGGTAGGGGTTCTGAGGGCACAGCCGCCGGCAGCTCTGGCCCCGCTCCCTCCAGCTCAGCCTCCATCTGCTCTTGCCCCTGAGGGTTGACTTGTGCAGGAGGGAAAGAAGATGGTGCGGGTGTTGAGGAAACGGGAGACAGCTGTTGGCGTAGTGGAACTGGGTGCAGTGGCAATGCCGCCCCTTGCCCCACCTCCACCAACTCGCCCTCCTCCGGCTCATGCACTTGAGGGACCTGCTGCGGAGCAGGCGCTGGTGGTGGAGGAGGTGGTGGATTGCCTTGACCCTGCCAAACCTTTACAATGTTTCCTATACGTATGAGAACAGTGAATGAACTGGGACGATGTCGGCGTTTGGCGGGACCTCAGGGTAGATTGCAAAGAGCTGCTCCAACAGCTGACGCTGCTCAGGCTGAAGGTACACCGGCTCGTCCCACTGGTCGTTGTGCAGCTCTATGTGCTTCGTATAGGCAGATTGGTTGCCAAAAGGCGACAGCTCTCGCAGTACAGCCGTGTCGGCTCCACCGAGATCCCTCAATCAAAATACAAATGTAATAGTATCATGAAGGAAACATATCTTACTCCGCAGCCTGTGCAGCTGAGTGTTGGGGTTAAGGTGGCCTCGAAGGACCGCCAGACAGAGCCGTCGCAAGATGTCATTGCCTGTAAACAGCTAGTCAATTATTTATAGTATGTCAGGATGATCTCACAGCATGGGTGTAGAAATGGGGTGGAAGTTGGATGAGGCGATTGACAGCTCGACCAATGACAAAGCGCTCCCAGTGGAGTGCTTGCGTCACCTGGCCCTTGTACTTCAGGGCAAGCAGCTGGGTGAATTCCAGCTCCCAGTTTTCCAGCACCCGATTGATAAACTCCCGATCTGAATTTGTACCAGCTCATTTGAGCAGGTTCAGCCATTCTTTACCTTCTTCACCGAGCGCCTCTTCACCACGCTCCCAAGCCTCCTCAGCCAGCCGATGAGCCCACCCCAACTCAGCCACTGCTCAAAGTAGTCACATACCTTCAGGCTTCAGGCACTCCTTCAGCAGGCCCATGTGCCTCTCCAATGCCTCATTCACCCATGGGGCTCGAATGTGTAGGAAGCAGAACTCCACCACCCTCACTCCCGCAAACTGGTTACACGACGGTTCATCAAAACGACGGTTCATCAAAACGACAGTTCATCAAAACGACGGTTCATCAACGCGACGGTTCATCAATGCGACGGTTCATCAAAACGACAGTTCATCAAAACGACGGTTCATCAAAACGCCAATTTACTTAAGCAATGAACTATCAAAGTGGAATTTGCTGTATGTCTGTTCCACAAGAATCAAAGTACATGTTCAAAAATATCGTTTTATTCGTGATCTTCTTATGATTATTCCAGGTCTATTATTATTATTAATTATTATTATTATTCCAAGCATTAAAAAAATAGAAAATGCAGGTTTTTTTTATCAAAATCCGACTTTTATTACCTTTGGAAATTAAATTATGACAAAATATTTCGTGTTGTTTAGTATTTTGTATTTTAAAAAAACGTAAAGAATATTACCTGACTCTAAAATTTTAAGAAAAAAAAATGCAAATTTTTGAACTATTGTTTAAATATCATAGAAAAATGTTTTAACATCTTGATATTGTCATTTAAACTAATTTTTTGATAAAAGAAGAACGAAATAATGGATTTGATCAAACATTTCTATTATGAGAAGCTATTTGATGAACCGTTGTTTTGATGAACTGTCGTTTTGATGAACCGTCGCGTTGATGAACCGTCGCATTGATGAACCGTCGATTTGATGAACTGTCGTTTTGATGAACTGTCGCTTTGATGAACCGTCGTGACACCCCGCAAACTCAGCCTGGCAGGAATATCCCGCCCCCTATAGGGGGGGGGGGGGGTCAGAGCCAGGCTCCAGCCCCCTCTATAAGGGGGGCCAGAGCCCGGCTCCAGCCCCCCCCCCTCCTATAGGAGGGGCCAGAGCCAGGCTCTAGCCCCCTCTTTAAGGGGGGTGTCGACACAGTACCCTAGCACCTGCTGGACTGTGATTACGCGGGGTTCCCGATGTCTTGCTCTCTTATAGGGTAACTCTGACCACCGAAAGGGGGAATCTTTTCTCGACGGTGTAAAGAGTGATCCACAAAGGTCGCATCGTTTGCACAGCGAAAGGGGGCATGGGGGAAAGGGCCACGCCTTCCGGGCGACCTCTGGCGGTCTGGCGGCACGCAGAAGAAGAGGGGAGACACATGGCAGTCCGCTAGGCAAAGGAAGCTCGTCTCGAGCTTAGAAGAAAATGAAACAGGGGTGCGTAGGCAAGGTGGGTAGCAATGATGTTACTGGAAAAAAGATTTATATCTGTTTCTTACTCGTATTAGTCATATCGGAAACGTTTTTTGACTTTTTTTATCCGCAAAATCTTATCCAGGAGCATCTCCCCAACTGGAAACAGATACTTTTCCAGTTATCGGGTATCTGCGATATCTTTGCGTGTTTTTGGTCCAATCTTTTGCTGTACAATGGCTAAGTGAAAGGCTTTTTAATGCAGTTTTGCAAAAAAAATTTTAAAAAATTTTTGTTTAAAATTTTTTTTTTAAATTTTTTTTAAAATTTTTGCTTTAAAATTTTTTTTCAAAATTTTTAGACTTTCTTTGAAATTTTGTTGAAAATTTTATCATCTTGTCCCTTAGGGAGCAGTTTCAAAGCATTCAAAAGCGTCATAAGCAAGAAAATGACCAAAAACGAGCAAAAAATGAAAAGTTGAAAATTTATGTCTGTATCTTATCTAATCTTATCTTTTCCAGTAGCAAATTTTATCCGCAGAATCTTTTCAAGTTGGCCATAATTTCCCAGCTTAACATCATTGGTGGGTAGATGGGCATGGGGGCAAGGTATCAAAAGGCGTGTGAGACAGGCTAGAAGGGTGAATGCTAGACGGGGGAAATTGAAGCGAGACGGCGATGAATCGAGGCATAGTAGGCAAGGTATCAAAAGGGGGCGTAGAGCAAGCTAGAGAGGTGAATGCTAGACGAGGGATATTGAGGCGAGCCAACAGTGAATCGGGGAATGGGGCTAATGGCGTACAGGCGAGGTGAGGGTTATTGTGGGTGGCAGAACAGGCATATGAGAAGCGGGTGGGAGGCTATGTGGCGTAGGTCAGGCAACTGGATTTGCATCAGGGGAGGAAAGTCTTGGTCTTGGTGGTGTCGGTTTCCATCGGCTCCTTGGCTGGCTCCGCGCTGTCCTCGGGCGTCCCTGACCCGTCCGAGTGGACGAAGTCGTCGTCTGCCGATGCCGTGGGTGGACGCAAGTCCTCGGACAGAGACTCCCCGGTCTTCGCCTTGTACTGTGCCGCCAATTTTATCCATCCTTGTTTCAGGACCTTGGCTTGTACACACTCGGCACGCACAGCTTCGAGCACTGCAAACCAGATTCACATCTCTCCGTCTGAGATTGTAGCAGTGGTGTCTGCGTGGATCTACGTTGGGAGGAGCTGGTATGGAGGCCTGGTCTGTAGGTTCCATCAGGTCATTACACTCCCCCCTGAGCACATCCCACCATGTCGCTTTTCTGGCTGCCTCTCCCGGGGGGGTCTGTCTGCCCGTTCTACCCGTTTGATGTTGTCTATCGACCATGTGCGCATGTGTTCTTGAGCTGCTCTCAGCGTCGTATGACGCAGCTGAAGGACTTTGACGCATTTGTTGGACGCCAATTCCACCACCACCGCTGGGTCACCGAACCTTTGCTCTAGGCCCTGGGCCGTCTGAAGCTTCACCAGGACGACCGATCCTACCCCAATTCTGTGAGGAGCAATTCGACGGTTATGCCTTTCATTCTCCGCCCCGCGTGCTTCCAGCGTCTGATCTTCCGCCATCCGTCGCAGCCTACACATCGCCTCCTCCCTCTGCCCAGCTTCCCGCTGTGAACTCGCTGCCGGGCCGACCGTCTTGAGTGTGGCCATCAATTCCGCCTCTCCCGGAATCACGGGTACGTTCCCTGTTACCAGTTCCATCGGAGATGGGCCAGGGGGATTGATTGTAGGGGAGGCATTCAGCATAAGTTGAATGAGAGGCAGCCAAAGGCACCACTCAAATTTCTCCGCTCCCTGCAATGCTAAGCCCAGGGCCTTCTTCAGTTTGTCGTTTTTTCGCTCGTTCTTGCCATTTGAGGATGGATGGTATGGGGCGGTGAGCATGTGATCTGCGCCTACGGCTGCTAGCAGTGCCTCTCACTCCCTCCTAAACTCAGTCCCGTTATCGCTGAGAATCGCTCTGGGGACGCCCCATCGGCAGATGCTTTTGGAGTAGATAGCATCTGCGACTACCTTTGCCTCTTTCGACTTCAGCACTGCACTGCAGTCGATCCAGCTGATCTTGGCAAAGAACTGGTCTGTGCACTCCTTCCAGATGTACTGTGACCAAGTTAACTTTGCCGGACATTTTTTTGCGCGGCCAAAGGCTGCCTGCCGCGGAGGGCAGGGCAGTCAGAGCTCCGGAGGCCGTAGGGCATGGGTGCGGAGGCCCCGGAGCGTGGCCTGGCATGCGTAGCACCCATGCCCGGAGGCCTGAGAAGCTCTGGCGCCCTGCCCGGAGCGGCGGGCGGCCAAGGCCCGCTTAAGCAGTTACCCCATTTTTCATCCAAATTCCGCATATATATGAAAGTCATATATGTGTGTGTCCGTGGCATATATATATGTGTCCGTTCGCAGCTGGGCCTCCGTGGTTTTTCAACGAAATTGGCTGAAATTTTGTGTGAGGGTCCGCCTGGGTGGTGGCTCGAGGCGTTTTTTTGGGATCGGCGTAATTTTTTGATTTTCGCTCAAAACTTAAATTTTTGATGTTTCAAAACACGAAAATTCATAAATCACTGGTTTTTCAATGAAATCAGCGGATTTTTGGCAAGTACGTCTGTCTTAGTGACATCTTGAAACTGATAAAAGGAATTTTTGAAAAAATCATTATTTCTTGATTTATAGTCAAAAACCCAAAATCTTGATGTTTCAAAAATATTAACAAGCATAACTTCATGATTTTTCAATGAAATCAAACGAATTTTGGCATGTACGTCTGTCATGGAGATATCTTAAAGCTGTTATAAGGAATTTTTGAAATATTTTTTATTTCTTGATTTATAGTCAAAAACCTAAAATCTTGATGTTTCAAAATTTCAAACAAACATAAATTGCTGGTTTTTCAATGAAATCAGCTAAATGTTGGCATGTACGTCTGTCATGCGAAAGACCAAAGCAAGGCCGCGCATCTCTTGGCAACTGCCGAGAATACCTTGTTGGGAAGGGGATTAGAGGAACCTTGTCGCGGGGGTCGTCGGTCGCATGCATGAAGCAGGGGAGGGACATCACGAAGTGCATCAGCTTGGGGGCTTGATGCTCCATCCCCCACTGCACCACCATCAGCGACTGCATTGACTTTCTTTGCCTTGCAAACTGGAGATGTGAGTAAATGAGGGTGGTAACCAGGTCCTCCAGGCCCTGGGGGATGGTGGTGTGGATCCCGGGCTGGTCGCACTTGCACTCCCACAGGTATATGTCATTGCACCTTATGATGATGTACACCTTGGTGATGGTGTTCCAGTCGTAGCACTGCAAAGTGTCAGGTGGAACTTTGCCAGACTTTTTGGAGAAAGAGGAGAGGAGAGAGGTACCTGGGACACACCATGCGCGATGGCCTTGATGTACACGAGCTTGGCGTTCTCCACCCAGGCGATGATGAGGGCAGGCTTGGAGGTGTTGGAGATCTGTGGCAAGTAGTTCTGGGCGAAGACACCGCGGAAGTTCTCGTCTCCAATGATCAGCACCTTGCGCTCCCACCACCCCTCCCTCTCTTCTCGCACTCGCTGGCCATCTTTGAAGTTGCTTGTGATGAAGATGTTGAGTCCGCAGCACTGGATGGTGTGTACTGTGCGGGGCTGGGGGGGGGGGGGGTGCACACGCTGTGGGGCGGGGGTGGGTCGGGAGACACTGGTGTCCCAGCTTGCAGAGCAGCTGGTGTCTCAGCTGGTGGAGCGGCCAAAGGAGATGGCCAGGCTGGTGATGAAGCAGCACTGGAGGGGCTGCACAAAGCCGAGGATGCTGCCATCCTCGGTGGCATTGTAGTCCTCAGCCTCCTGGTCACTTCAGCCTTCGTTGTTGCCCTCGTCGTCCTCCAGCATCACCTCCGACTCCTCTCCTTGGTCCACCGGCGCACCCTCCCACTCTCGCTCACCTGTCATGCCCTCACCTCCTTGCACACCCATTGTTCCCTCCTCTCCTCACTCACCCATTGCACCCTTCTTGCCCTCCTCATCTGACACACCCTTCTTCTCCTCCTCAGCCTAGTAGCGTTGAACCTTTATAGGACTTTACTGGATATGTTTTAATTTGCAATCTGACCTCACTGTTGTTAGGGGAATGGCTCCTACTTTCCCTTCTCATTGGAAATCTGGCATTTTCAAAGCTCCTAGCCTATCCCTAAGCTAAATTCTATCCTGGGCAATGAGTTCTGACCTGAACTATGCAGAAATATGGTGGAACCTTGTAGAGGGGATTGGAGGGCTTCATCTTGGTCCCGCCAGAGGCCTTGTTGTCCTGCTGCTGCAGAGTGGCGGGGGCGGGGGGCATGGCATCGGTGGCCATGGTGGGCCGCGGGGGACTGGGGCGGTGGAGCCCAGCTGCAGGCCAGGGATCGGGGCCAGGGGCTTGCCTGCTTTGCCCTCCACCCTTGTGTGAGGGCCTGGAGTCTGAGCCCTTCTGGGATGACTCTGCTGTTGAGGTGGTCGTGAGGGTTTCCCTTGCCTCCAACAACCCCATTGTCCCTGTTCCTGTCCAGCCGCACCCCTCCTTCCTCTGAAGGGTGGCCTGGCCTGGCCTCTGGTGGATGGACCAGTGCAGAGGGCTGGATGATGCCCTGAGCTGCCACATGTGCAAGAGACATCTCTCTGGCACTCGCAGGCAGCATGTCCGCTCTTCAGACACCTGTAGCAGAGCATCTTGTTGTTTGCAACATCTTGGCATTCCTGTGGCGAGGGAACAGTTTGGCATTGCATGGCCAAGTGGCCTCCCTTTGTGCAGAAGGGGCAGGCATATGCAAACTTGCTGGGATCTTGCATCACCCGTGATGCAGTGACAAACAAGGAGGCGGTTGGTTTGGCATCCATTGCCAGTGACTTCCGCAGCCCCCCTTGGCTCTGCTCCTCTGGTTTGTGCCCAGCTGTTTGTTGAGCGGCAGTGTCGCTCAACTCCATGTGACTATGGAGGGTTAACTTGGGCTTTAACCAGTCCACCAGATGGTCCAGCTTGGTCTGGTGGATGCTGATGTTCTCCTTCAGAAGCAACCATTGCACTCTCTGTGTCGAGTCTGCTTCCCTACCCTAGCTCAATGGCCTAGCAGTCTGGGGGATGCCTACTTGGAGGTGCGGGGTCCGTCCTGTGATCTCTTGTGGCTCTGTTAATTATGATTACTCAACGAGAAGGGGTTACTTTTATCCTCTCTCTCTCAACAAGCCGGTAACAAGAGTGACTCTCCTGCACTCCCCTTTCGCAGGGCAGTGCAGGAACGCATACAGGGTACGCACAACCAAGAGTGACATCTGGTGGCATACCACAAGCCTATCATTCGATCAGCTCGACACGAGCTTACAAAAGGCAGGAGCAGCGGAGAAAGATGAGGCACAGAAACAGTAGACGTGAAGAAATGTGAAATGTAAGCCAAATTGTGGAAAGTAAGTAGCATCGGTAGCGGAAAGGAGGCTAGGGCAAGGTGACAGTCGTATTGATTGATGAGGAAAGAGAGTAGGCAAAGGTAGGTGGGAGTGTACTGGGTAGCGTAAAGAAGGCAAGTGGGCAAGGTGGGTAAGGTATTAGGAGTAGGCAAGAGGACGAAGTAGGCTATCAGTGGGCTTGATCCATCTGGTCGGGGTTGGGGTTGCTGGCGTTGGCGTGGGCGAGTGTGGCTTGCAGTGCCTCGTTCTCGTCTTTGGCCACCTGTAGGAGCTCGGCGAGGTGGTGGGATTGCTCGGCGTGGACCTTCGCGTCTGCCTCTTTCTCCTCCTTCTCCCGCTCCGCTGCCCAAACTTTGCGTTGGGCCTTAATCCGCTCCGCGGTCACAAGGATGGCTTAGCGCACGCCGGTGGGTACATGGCGTGCTACGACTCCGTCAGCTTGGCACACCGTGTGTACGCTGATGAAGCACGGCTGCATGGGCGCGGCGCCTTCTTCCTGGGGCGGCGGGGGAACGATGACTCGATACGAGGTCACTGTCTGCTCGTAGAACTTTTCTGGGATCCAGTTCTTGACGTCGGGATCGGCAATGCAAGTGCCCCACGTTAGGTGTCGTCGGGGCCTCCCCACCCAGGGCCTTCCACTCCCGGTCGGACATGCTGGCGACCACTCTGATGGCTTTGTTCAACGCGTTCGTCTCTGACGGACGCAGCTCCTGGCCTGTCTGCGCCTTGTTGTATGGTGTCGGGCAGCCGGCGACCTTGGCGGAGCGGCTGGGGGCCTTGGAGGAGGAGTTACCGGGGCATTGAGCAACCAAGTGCCCCGGTTGGCCAATGGCCACAGGTGCGGCAGGATCGCGTCTCCCAACTCTCCATCCCTGCTGCCAGCCGTTGCGTGTCGGGCGCCGCTCCTTTGTCCTCGTCTTCACTGGCGCCAACCTCGAGATGGTCTCCATGCTCCCCATCTGCTCCTTGATCCTGTCCGTCTCCAATGGGCGGCACTTCCTGATTCTGTGGAGAGGTCTCGTTGGCAGTGTCGTGCGTCGGGGGTGGCGTGCTTGATTCCTGATGCCCACTGCCGCGCCAGATCTCCAGCAGTTCTTTGTCCGAGTCCGTCTCGTCGAGGGCGAGGTTGAGGATGTGGGTGGGATCGAGGGCCCGCTGCTCTCCAGTGACTCGTCTCCTCCCCGTGCACCTTCCACTTCTTCTGGTTCCTCATCCGTGCTTTGGAGTGGGCGCTTCGGCGGGGGAAGGTGGCTCCAGGGATCCCATGTCCCCACCCGCCCGCTCCAGGCTCGTCCCTGGGTACGCGACGCGGTCGCCCACTGCCGTGGGTAGGGCGTGTGAGGGCGGGGGGCCCGCCAGGTGTGCATGTAGCCCGAAGCGAACGACGCCGCGTCGATCATCTCGTCCGTGACCATGGCCACCACCTCGTCCACCCAGTCCAGCTCCTCCTGGATGTTGGTCTGCTTGCTGTCGGACATCTTCTCCTCCTGACTCCATTCCGTCTGAAACTCCACCTCTCCCAGCTCACTTGAAAGGCATTCGCGTTGCGTGTGTAAAACAGCTGGTCGGAGGTTGGGAATTGGTCTTCAGAGGGCCAGGAAAAGGAATGGGTCTCCTCCTGCTCAATGGGGCCTGACGCTGGGTCCTCCCCTTCTGGGGCTTTTGCGCTCACCCAGTGTGCCTTCGGCACGTCCCTCCAAATTTGAACTTTCTCCCCCGCCCTCTTCGCGCTGACCTGTTTCTTGAGGAATTCGGTAAAGGTTCGCGTTTTGCCTCGGATGAAAAAGAGGTCGTTATCACAATGGGCCAGAATGCCTGTGTCCTCGATGTCCCTTTTCATGGCTGCACACTGTCTGATGCGGTGCCCCTCCTGTAGGCAGTAGAAGCATCCGTGCGCAGTTGAGGCCGAGGTTGGGGGTGTAGGCTGGAGTTTTTGGGATGTTTTGGCTTCGTGTGCTCTTATGTCCCCCTGGCCCTTCTGAGGGGCCGTCTCCGCATGTTTTGGTGCAAATTGGTGTCGGGCGTTCTCTATGCGGAGGCAGTCTAGGGCGTGGGTTTGAAGACGATCGATGACAATTCCCCAATCCACATGTTCTCGATAAGCCAGCGCCCGCATGTCCATCAGCACCGGGCGGACTGGCTCAGCCACCTCGAGATATCACAAAAGCAGATATTCTTGGATGGGTCTGTCGCAGGGGGCTCCAAGGCCTGTGATGGCAGCCTGGCGAGCCGATCGGCCCACCTTTGGCTCCGCCCATGCTCCCAGCTCCATCCCCTTTTTGATCACCTTGTCGTGCTGCGTCAGCGAGTAGGGGGCGTTGATGTTGACCGACGAGAGCATCGCAGTGACAGCTTCCTCCAGCGACATGGCTGTCACGGAAAATTGCTGGAGCTTGTGGAGGAGGTTGATGAGCGCTGGGATGGTGCCCGCTGCCTCTTCTTCCGTCCACAGGGCCAGAGATGGCTCGAAGTACTGTGGGAGTAGACTTGCCGAGGGGGTGCGGAGGGAGGCGTGCAGGTCCATGACCAACGTCACCCTTCCTTGCACCACGTTGTAGACATACTCCACTCGCGCCTGCCACTCCCCCACCACCAGCTGACTCCGCATCGCGTAGAGGCCTCTGAGCTTCCTGGCAGAGTCGGCGAATGATTAGTTGGAGGAGGTCTGGCATCCGCGCCGTCGCTCTCTCGAACTCCGCCAGAGCCGGCAGTGCCGTTTTCAGCTGTTCATTCACGGCTTGGGTGACGTCAGAATGGGGGTAGCTGTGCAGCAGATCTAGCGGGCAAGACCGCGCCTCTTGAAAGTCGGGGTCCGCTAGGTGTTCACTGCAGAGTCTGATGTGGAGGATCAGTTCTCCGGCTCTCTTCCATCCAGCGGAACCCAGAGTCAGGGATCCGTTGACTTCCAACGACTCCAGGTCTGCTTTGGCTGCTTCTCTCTCGCTGATCCACCTCGCCACCTCCTCTGCAGTCTGTGTAGGTGGGATCCGGAGATTGGCCAGGTGTGCGGTTGTCCGATCCACCGTCGCTCTCTGTTGTTGGCTTTGCTGAGGAAGCCTCTGCTGCGGTAGCCATGTGTCCGGTGCGTACAGCTGCCGGGGGCGGGTTAGGAGATGTCCAATCGACGGACCAGCCGAGGCCGCCGGCATGACTGGGGAAGGCAACCTCACGCTGAGTGTCGCCGGCTGGGGGGCTGGAGGGCTGGCGAGGTTGGGAGAGGGCTGATCCCCTTCGTTGTCCTCCTCGTCCCCTCCCGAGGCCCACGCCCGCGCTCTACTCTCCTCCGTCCGCTGCCATCGTCGTAGGGCTAGCATCGCTGAGCCTAGCACTTCTACTGGGGCGTCCTCGATCCATTTCTGAATGTCTTCCACGGATAATATGAAGGGGCACGCCATCCAAATGGCTCCCTTCGTGACGCGAAACAGCTTCGAGAGCCAGAAGATCTGCACGGGTCCCACGTCCAGAGGGACGGCGATGTCGATGCAGGGGACGTCGGGAGCGAAGAGAAACTGTGCCCAGAAACACGCCCAGGCCACCAGCACATCTCCCACCTCCCTCGCGCCCTTGTAGCGGAAGTCGGGGGGTGGGCCGTTGATGTCGGCGATCAGCGTCCTCCAGTGCGTCAGCTCCATCGGAGGGCATGGCACCAGAGTGTCGCTCGCCATCACGTCCAGCAGTAGCTTCATGGGCTCTTTGGTTTTCTTGCCCAGTCCCCATGCCAGCTTCTCCAGCTCGTCGTGCTCCGCCTCTTCCACGGCCTCCGTGAGATCCGCCAGGCGGTCCAGCACTTGTACAGTCTCTTCTTCCGCGTACAGGGTGAAGGTCTTCTGCCACTTCTTCCAGTCGACAGATCTGATGGAGATGTCCGACGGTTGCTGCTCATGCCACCACCTCAACACCGGGGTGAGGCTGTCTCGGAACATGCCCACCGTCTGCTCCACGGTGACCAGGCTGCCACGAGGCTTCGTAGACGGCCACTCCAGCGGGTGGTATACCTCTTGCTTTGCAAAATTCTTCACCGCTTTTGTGGGGGCGGACTCTTCGTCTTTGTAGAGCCTCGTTCTATGATAGGAAGACTCGTGGAATTCGATGAGCTCGTTTGTCGTCAAATTTGCGTCTCGAATAGCCCCGATTCTCTGTCCATTGGATCCACCTACACCCAGCTTCTGCCGCAGTTCCATGGGCAGGAGAAGCGGTGTGCGTCTGAGCCATGCTTCCTTCTCCCATGGTCCTTCCTCCGTTCCCCCATCAGGACCTAGATCTAGAGGGCCCGGTGTCTTCATCTCCTCTTGGAGCTTTGCCCGCAGGCTGTCACGCTTCCGACCTTGCAAGGTCATCCCGCAGGATTTGGACGTGGACACGAGTAGTAGTCAGAGGGGTGAGACATCAACACGCGACTCCCCACCCCCACGTGGGAACGTTTACACCTGTATACAAAGGACGTATAGCAGACGATCATTCTAGTCTATGGTATAAGCCCGCTCTTTTAAAACTTTGAGGCTTTATCTAGTACGTCTTCAAAGGGTAAATACAAATTTTAAATACGCGCTTGTATACCATAGACTAGAATGATCGTCTGCTATACGTCCTTTGTATACAGGTGTAAACGTTCCCACGTGGGGGTGGGGAGTCGCGGGACGACAAGTGAAACCCTACATCTCACCTTCTTCACTAGACACGATCTATAGCGCTCGTTTAAACTGCTTCACATCTTCTTTGTTCAAACAATGTCTTTCAATTCTGCGCATCTTGAGCTCGCTCATCGTTACTCGCTCACTTCATGCTATGCCTTGTTACCTAGTCTCCCTGGATTACTAAACAATAACCATATCAAATTCTGCAGCTTCTTATTCTTGGCTTCGACTTCAACCAAGTTTTTGAAGCTCCCTTTTCATTCGAAAGGGGAGCAAATTCATGATTCACTGCCTATCTATTCTCATCTGAAAACAGAAAACAACCGAACGAAATCACATCAGCAATTAATCATCTTCTAGCTGGTTCTTGGCAACCTCAAGACAATGCGTAGCTTTTTCTTCCGTCACACGATCTTCATTATCGGGAAGTTGCAGAATAACCTTAAATTTTTCTTCTGTTTTTTTTTGATAATTTAATTGTCTAATTACATAAAAAATAGAAAAAAAGTTTACATATACGTAAAAAATGAAAACTAATGTCGCTTGTCGCAATAGCTTTTGATCGTCTTCCGATAGCAGGAGATATGGAGTCATGGAAACGAGCCCGTTTGCCGCCTGATCGATCTCATAGAATCTGACAGGATTCGCAGCAATCTTAATTTACATATTCAATCTTTTTTTATTTATATTTTCAAAGAAAAATAAACAAACCATTAAAAATCTAATCATATATTTGTCCATCGAATTCATATTTTTGATTTTTATTTTTCTAAATTTACGATCTCAATAGTCTTCTACTTGAGATGTAGTGCTCGTTCTATTGCTTCAACAGAGCAGCTGCAAAGGATTAGTGCTTCCTGTTGATCGAGCAAACCATCACTATCTTCATTACGTTGTCGGCCTCAAGAGCATCAGAGGGTGGGAACAGGAAAACGTGCTCGCATAATAGTGCTTGTCATCCCATCTAGTTGACTCTATACACGCTCACTTCCGTCCTCCCGCTAAGTCAACTCTACCTCCCATCTCTCAAGGACGCTAAATATCCCTACTGTTTGGTCGTCATTGGTTATCAGTTGTTGATGCAAGAGCTAAGGCACTTAGCGCTGGGTTGTGGACTTTGGGTGCTAGGACAGATGCTCATCTCCGCTCTCCGTTCTCACAGTCTGAGCTTGCAAAGTCCGATATGGCACGTGAAAGCATAGCCCACCCACCACCATCCATTAGCCGTTAGCCAGCCCCGCTCTCTTTATCGCTAATCTCCCATCCACCCATTATCTCCTCTTCTTCTTCCCATAAATACCTCTCTCACTCAAGACTTTTCCATTCTCTCTCTATTTCAAAGCCATTCATCATCCTCTGCACAAAGCTCCCCAGCGATGCCGCGTGCAGTGAGGACGATAATGGAGGAACCAGACGGGCGTCGTCGTCAAGCAACCGAGGATGAGGAGGAGTCCATCACTGCCTTCCAGGACTCCGTCGTTGCTCAAGCCGGCGAGGACTACGCCCGCCCTTCACAAGTTGTCGACACCACCACCACTCCCAAGGTTGACTTCTCTCTCACTCCCTTCCTCAGCCCTCCAATCTTTCCTCCATCTCCCTTCTCTTTCAGCGCTCTGCCAAGAAGACCCTTGCTCCTCCGCGCACCCCAGCCAAGGCCTCTCGCAACGCCGTCCCGCCCAAGCTCAAGAAGCAGGGTACAATTTTGTTTTTTTTTCTTCACTCGCAAGGCATAGGCATAATTGAGCACAAGCATATAAATAGAGTAAGAGCGATCACAAATTGATCTAAATCACGTTTAGTTAGTTAAAAAATATACAAGATAGCTTTTTTCAAGAAAGAAATGAATCAAGTCTTTCACAGTCTCTTATTCTGAAAAAAATCATCAAGTTTTTAGCATTTATCTAAATGTATAGAACAAAAAAATGAAAAAATTAGCATATTTCTGTGGTGGGTGCATAGGGATTCTCTCGTGATTGTTCTAGCTCACACATTTCCGGATTCACATAGCCTGCATTGAAAACACCTCTGGTGCTAGTCCCCGCTACTTCCCCTTCATTCCCCACTTCCTCATCCACACTCCTCACCCAATCCTCTTCGTCCCAGGCCCAGGGGTCCCTCTCTCTCCGCCCCCCTTCCACTCTAGCATTCCTACTCAAACTCCCTCCCCTAGATCTCCCTTCAGCCCTTTGGTTCCCACCGCTATCGGCTGCTCCCGCTCCTTCACCAGCATTTTCTTCTTGTGCCTCCACGTCTAGCAGTCCCGCCATGGACACCGAATGCCCGGCTCTGTAGTTTACTCATTTTCCCGAACACAACTGAGAGTAGGAAAAGGAGAAATAGCGCAAACCCCCGACGGTAGATTTGAAGAGTTTGGCGCTGGTGGTAGGCGATGTAGAGCAGGAAGCCCAGCACCAGCAGTACCACCACCAGTCCTCCACCCAGTCCGTAGCTGGCCTGCAATTCATCAGTGTCCTTTTTTTATAGAGATCAGCGGTGCTGTCATCTACGTAGACTCGGACGAGGACACAGATGATGAGCTGGACCCAGAGAGTGTGCTTCGCGCTGTGGTGGCCCTGAACAAGACCTTCAACGAGCACGGCCTCTCCAAAACCATCCCATGGTCCTCCGGCAAGGTCGACGAGCTCATGGTCTACAAGGCTGTACGTATCTTCTATTCACCCTCTCTCTTCCACCTATTCTCTCACTCCTCACCTGTTCCCTCTTCAAACCATGCCCTGTTCAGGAGGATGCCAACGTCAATCCAGTGCGCACCATCGTCTCCGCCCACATCAAGCTCAGCAAGGAGGGGAACTGGGGCATACAGATCGTCGGCGGCTACGACCTCACAGAGGGCAACTGGGGCAAGCCCAACGCCCGCATCATGGTGGGCAACCGCTGGGAGAAGGCGACCCGCAAGAACGAGTACGGGGAGTGGGAGACGGTGCTGTAAGTCCCTAGTTTTCAAATCACTAAGTCTCTACACCTAGCCTCCCTCTCTTTTCAGGTGGCTCATGAAAGTGGACGTGAACCAGATGAACAAGGCCAAGGTCCGCAACTGGGCCAACAACGAGGACCTGAGCGTCATCTTCGAGCCCGACTCCGAGGGCGACTGGCCCTCCCTAGGTTCACAAAATTCTACCCATCTCCTCTCCCCATCCTTCCACCCACCTACCCACTACAAACCCCATTTGCAGGCCTATTCATACCGGCCTCCGTCTTCTACAGAGTCCTCGGCAAGGCGGAGACGGTGATCTGCCTCATCGACGAGATTGTCAAGCGTCTGCAGCGTGTGGTGGACGAGAACCCCGCCTACATGGAGCTCCTCCAGGCCGAGGGCCAGTCGCGTCTCTGGGCTGCCGAGGAGCGAGAGCGCAAACAGGCCAACATTCGCAACCGCTACCGCAATGGCCCCGGCGGCAGCAGCGGCTCCGGCGGCGGTGGCTCCTATCGCGGCAATCCCCAGCACAACGACCTCTACTGGTATGATAAAAGAAGCCAACCAGTTTGTAGGAGGCGGAGCCAGATCCACTTGGCGGGGTGGATGGCGGGGGGCTCGGGCTCGGGGGGCTTGGCGCTCTCGTGGGGGGAGTCGGGGAGGAAGTGGTCGGTCCAGAGGGCGGGGGGCTGGGACTCGTGGAGCTTGGCGGGGGGCTGCTCTGAGTCGTCCGCTTGGCTTCCGTAGTCTGTGGTCCGAGTGTAGTAGTTGAGGAGGGCGGAGGGGGCGGCACGTCCTCTGGGACGACTGCAAACTTCAGTTGTTTATTTCAGATCAGAAGAGGGCTGTCGCCGCTGCTGCAGCGGATGCTTCCAGCAGTTCCATCCCTCCGCTCATTCCACCCACCCACCGATAGAGTCAATAGCCCCATTTGTTATTTTAGTTAGAAGAATATCCCCTTGTTATGATTTTTGTGATCAAAAAATGAAAAAATATAATCGGCACCTTCGATATTATAGATGGTAATCTTGTTCTTGTGGGACTTGAGGTAGTATCGCGGCACCAGGACTTTCTACAATTGACATTTCTCATAAAAAACAGACGAAAGCAAGAATGAGAAGAAAAATGGAACATGGTGATAGCACTCTTCGGGGAATATGAACTGTTGGATGCGGGGGAAGTAGGTGGAGAGCCGGGGGAAGTCGACACTTCGGTTGCTGCAGTCGCAGTTGCTCTCGTACAGGTAGAAGACTTTGACGGTGGCCGGGTAGACCGCCGTTCCCGCCCTCTCCATCGGGAATTGGGAGTGCTCGGCATAGCAGTCCATTGTACTGGTCACCACGCAGCACTGGCGGCTCCAAGCGTACCCGATTCCGCATGGAGGTCGTGCTCTTACTTCAACCAATCAACAAATTAATATTTCAATTTTTTATCTAATTTTATCAATAATTTTAGTCAATATTTTTTTTCTTTATCACTGTTAGTTTACACACTGTCTAGTCGTCTGTCTAGCCGTCTGTCTAGCCGTCTAGCCCCCTCTTACCCTGCCTATATCAACCGGCACTTTCCTCTACGTTCCCGCCCTCTTCAGATAGCCTTCGCTCTGCTTAGCCCAGTTTCAATCCAGTCCAGGTTCTTCTAAAGCGTTAGGGTTTTTTCAAATTTATAAAAAATTCTATATTTCTTTATATTTTGTCATTTATTCAAATATCAAAAATTCTTCATATAGAAATAAAGTCCATGGAAAGAGAGGGAGCATGAACTCTGATTGTTTCCAGAGGTGCAGCCTTGGTCCAGCGGCTTCTTGCTCGTCTTCGTCACCGTCTCCGTCGTCTCGCTTCTTGTACTGCTCCACGCCACCACCGTCTCGTTTCCCCTCAAACAAGGTCACCTTGCTTTCAATCCAGCCTAGTTCAAAAAAAGGCTAGTTAGAAGAGGATGATAGAAAACAAGCAAACCTGCTAGTATTTGTGGGCGGCGTTGGAACTGGGCGGATGCTAGGAGCTTTGAGTGTTGTCGTAGACGTAGTAGTTGACGTTGTCGAGGTACTTGTCGAAGTCGAAGGCGTAGAAGAAGTTGAAGTAGAAGTCGAGGTTGTTGTGGCGGTAGTACTTGGCGTCGGCGTGGTGGTGGTGGAGGTGCTCGTGCTAGGAGTGGTTGTCGTCGAAGTAGTCGAGGGAGTGGTTGTCATCGACGTAGTCGAGGGAGTGGTTGTCGTCAAAGTAGTCGAGGGAGTGGTTGTCGTCGAAGTAGTCGAGGGAGTGGTTGTCGTCGACGTAGTCGAGGGAGTGGTTGTCGTCGAAGTAGTTGAGGGAGTGGTTGTCGTCAAAGTAGTCGAGGGAGTGGTTGTCGTCGAAGTAGTCGAGGGAGTGGTTGTCGTCGAAGTAGTCGAGGGAGTGGTTGTCGTCGAAGTAGTCGAGGGAGTGGTTGGCGTCGAAGTAGTCGAGGGAGTGGTTGTCGTCGAAGTAGTCGAGGGAGTGGCTGTGCTTGGCGGCTCGGCAGAAGGGCTCTTGGTGGACGCAGAACTTGTCCCGCTAGCCGCTGGAGTAGCTTCTGAGAGCCTTGCTGAGCTGGAGCCCTCGTTGGCACACACTTGACAATTCACCCAACGTTTGCCTTCTTTCCAGAGGAGCATTGAGGAAAAAAAAGGGTAGGAGAGAGAAAAGGAGGAAAGATGAAAAGGGAACCTTTGACTTGGCGGAACTCGACGTCGGTGATGAGCTTGTGCGGGCCGTTGACGCAGCGATCGCAGAACTTCTTGAAGCGGAGCACTTGAATCTCCGGGTGGAGCTCCAGCAAGCGCGTCAGGTTCAGGTAGCCGCAGAAGCTCAGGTCGAAGCGGATTTCCAGCACCATGAAGGGACTGTGGCGGAGACGAGAGCCCGGGAAGAGTCCACTCGTTCGCTTCCCCATACAGTCTGCCCATTTTGCCTCAATTTCTGCCTTTCCTGTCCACTCATATAGGAAACTTCAGAGTTTTAGCGCTATAGGGCAAGAGGATTAGAAAGCGCAGGAAAAGGTAGGTACTAACCTGGTCGTCGCAATAGCACTTGCTCTGTAGGCAGCGGAAGATTGTCGCCTTGACCACCCAGGCGAACGAGAGCGCCAGCAGAAGCACCGTCCACTTCATCCTCCTTACTCTCTCCTTCTACGCCTGAAGCGCAGATTTATGAGCCACTAAATTTTAGCCTAGCCCTTTTATTACCCACTTTATCTTCACATAAACATGAAAAAAAGGGAGCACATGAAGCAAACACAAAAGCGGCAACCTACAAGCAAAGGCAAGCTAAGCAGCTACCGACAAACATCATGTAATCTCAAATGATTACAGAGCAGGTTTATTTCCAGCTACTGCTTGAAGTGCAAATTTCTAATCTAAGAAGAAAAACACGGGACAAAAAAGCTAATTGTTTTTAAAAAAACTAAATAATAGCTTTTTCAGATTTCCATCATGGGCACCAATGAACGCTGGGCCTTTCGCAACAGCCCAAAATCCGCTGCGTTAGTCCCTCACTCCCGTTTGTTGGATTTTTGTGCGCGGTGTAGAAAAATATTTTGCATACTTTCATGTTACGCAAGCAAAACAAAAACATATTATTCATTTCAAAAGTAATTAAAAAAAGAAAAATAAAAACAATAACCCACATCGAATCATTAGTTTAAATACTATCAGGATTTTTTTATAAATATCTTTTCTATAATAAATTATAGAAATAAAGCATTTTTTTCAAATTTCAGGGGCCAATGCTCTCTTTGCAAACGTCTCTACGCAAAGGAACAGAATTTCATGTCCCATCCTTGCATGCGACTTGGTATGGAACACAAATTTACCAATTATTTTCCTTTTATTTTTTTACCTCTAATATTTTTTTGATTCAGAATCAAGGACAGAATATGACGATGAAATATTTACACGCCAACAACTTCTAAATGCTTTTAGAAAATCAAAATCGAAATCAGGTATTTTCTCTAGTTTCCAAATGGCTTAATATTTTATTGTTTTGAAAAATTTAGAACAATCTGAGTTTCGCCATCTTCTCCAGTCAGCTGGTCAGATGCCTTCTGCCCAGCCACTCAGCAGAGCCGACTTTCCGCCGCCTCCGCCAGCAAGCTTTGAACAGGAGCCTTCTCGCCTGGTGGCTTTGGAGCCAAACGTTCCATCTGGCAGTCAAGCCGGAGCACCTGCTCCAGCTTTTCTCGAGTATCTCGGCCAGCGCTATCGCCTAGAGACTCAAGTGCAGCCGGTTTTTTCTAATTCCCATCTAACTCGCCTTCTCCCAATTCTGAGTCCCTTTTGCTGCTTCAGGCACCCTCTCATTCGATAGCCCAGCCCCCAGTTCCCATCACTTCATCACCGGCGCTTCCTCCTGCCTTTACACATCAATTCGCTCCCTTTCCGCCAGCTCCGGCCTACCCATACCACCATCCACCTCCTTTGCCAGCGCCAGTCTACTCGCCGGAGCAAGCTTCATTCCATTCACTTCCCTACGCACCCAACTACCTCCAACAGCGTTACCTCTGCCTCTCTACTCCTCTCCCTCCAACTCTGCATACACCAGAGCTCTGTCATCTTTCCAGCTCAACATGGAGGAATGTACGGGAGCGGGGAAGAGGATCTGGACCATCAGGCTTTCCTCCGTCCTCCTCCCTATCCCCGTCGTTCGCAGCGTCTCCAGTCTCTAGCCCAGCTTTCGTCCTCTCGTCCTCGTCCATATCCACCTGCTCAGCAACCAATCTCCCTACCCCGCCCTCCTTCTTCCCAGCCTCCTGTGCTAACTCCCCAGCTCTCTCCCTACTACACCAACGCTCCAACCGACGAGCACAACTACATCAACCAGCCCCAATACCCACCACCCAACCAGGTATCTGCATATCACTCATCTACCCGATGCTCATTATCAGACCAAACCCATGCTCATTAATTATCCAGGGACTGTTGCCGGATGATTCGAGGGACCTGGAATCGCTTGCGCCTGAGGGAGATCAGCAGCCGGGAGAGCAGGGAGCAGAGGATGGAGAGGAGGAGCAGCAGCCGCCAGAGCCGCCTCGTATTCGCTCACCAAGACTCGGCTCGGATCAGGTCCTGGCGCCCGGCCTTGGACGCGGGGAGCTAGGCGCCGACGAGCCTGCCCAAGATCGTCCCCTGCCTCTCGGTCTCTTTTTACGCCAGCATCGTCACTATTTCATTAGCAGAGTTATCCGGGAATCTCGTACCATGAGTGTTTATAATTATAATCTAAATGGGGACATTTCACCTGAAAATGTGTTGGAAGGTGTCAGAGAGGCTTGGCGAATATTGATAGCTGGGCGTTATCCTTTTGTCAGAGTTCGTCTATCTCTAGGCGTTATTCTCCGATTTACTTTAGAAGACAGTGACGAGGAATCATACACATTTTTTGAGCCATCCACAAACACTGCCATTTTTCCCAATTTCTCATTTCCCATATCTTCTACTGGCGATTTTCGTCGTTTACTCAGACTTTTGCGTAACCAGGATTTTTCAGCAGCTGTCAATAGAAATTTTGCGAAACGCTCAAAAGATTGCATTTTTAGGTTTCAAACATTACAAGTTGATTTCTATCACTAATTCAAACTCATTTTTTATGCCTTTTCATTCACTCAACACGCAATTTTCAGGATGGATAACTCGACAAAAGCCTCATGTTCTCATTGAGATGCCTTGTATAGAGACAAAGTATTCGTTCTGGGCCTGTTTTAATTGGTCACTGTTCAACCTTGGAGCCCTGTGCGAGTATGCGCCCATTGAGTTTGCCTCTGCCTGTACAGATGCCTTTGTCAGCAGTCAACGCGATCCCTTTACAGTCAATTCTTTTAACGTTCACCCAATTCGTTCCAGAGCACTACTGAATCACATTTCATCCTACTTTGAATGCATTTTGACTATTTTTACTGTTCAGCCAGATGGTTCTGAGCGCGCCATTATTGATGTTTTCGGTGATTTGACGCGTGATTTGGAGGAGGAGGAGGGGGGAGGGAGAAGACGGCCGCACGTGTCTTTGGTCTATGTGTCTCATTTGCACGTGAGCGGAGCAGAGGAGACTCAGAGCAGATGGGGCTTGAAATTGCCAAAGACAGCTTGGCACAGTGAACGGGATGAGCGTTGGCTTGTGGTTCGGGATGAGAGCAAATTTCTCCATACCTACATTTGTCCTCGCTTTTGCGGCTTTATCACCGCTCGTAAACAGGCACAGGGCGCGTGGCGTGCAATGGACAAGTTGAAGCGCCATCTTTCCATCTGTCAAGCCGCCCCCCTGGAGAAGAGTCTGGAGCAGGCGACCACCATGTGCAAGGTAGCCTTTGCCAACCGTCAATGCAAACCCCGCTCCTTTCTGATAGATTCGCTTCGCAAGTGCGGTATTTACAATCATTCCGCTCAATCGCTTGCCAATCCTTCACTGCTTTGCTTCGACCTTGAAACCTATCAGAGAAAATGGTCTGATGATGAGGTGAATGAAAGTGTCCCACCAGATTCTTTCTGTCAAGGGGAAGGGGGGGCGGAGGTAGTAGATGGAGGAGGAGCAGAGGACGGAGAGGTGGAGCTAGAGCTGTCCGGTCCCGTCGCCGGGGACTCGGCAGAAGACCAGCCTCGACCACCACTTCATCACCGCCGCCTTTCCCACCGCCGTTCTTCCCGTCCCAACAATACCCCATCATCACAGTCCACTCGGAAAAAGCAAAAAATCTGGTTCACTCATCATTTGCTGTGCGCAGCATCGGCCTGGTCCATTGACGGGGACTCGCTGGCCGGTACTCAGCTCCTCTACCGCGCCAACTACCTCGACAATTACAGCTGCATCTATGACCTGGTCTCTCATTTCATTGGCGTGGCTCTGGCAGCCAAGCGCTCCATGGAGTATCGTCTCCGAGGACTTTTATCACGCCTGGACTGTGAACTACGCCAACAGCTGCAGCGCTCTGGAGCTTCCGGTAAACCAGGCTACTTTTACTATATCCTGAGAAATTGTCAACAGGAGCTGGAGAAGCACGTGGGTACGCTGGTGATTGGCGGCTGGAATTCCAAAGCTTTCGACCTGTTCATTCTGCACCACGAAGGTCTCTATTTAGTCCTAAAACACTTTTTCCCTATCGTTGATATCGTAAAGAAAACAACTTCCATAACACTAATAGATTGCTGGAATGAAAAAATGAAATTAGGATTACGTTTTATTGATTTTCTTTCATATGAATCTCCTACAAGTCTGGAAAAGCATTTAAAAGCTAATAAAAAAAATTTGCCATCCAATATGCTTCTCAAAACTAGAATTCCATATTTCAAGGTTCAAAATGCACTAACAGAAAATGCCGAGCCTGCATATTACCAATTTTCTTACGAAGATTTTTATTCCCCTCTAACAGAGGGGAATGTTTTGAATGCAGAGTATGAGGCTTTCCAGTACTTTTTACGGGAAAACAACGGAGATGAGCAGCGAGCCTGCAAGAGCGGTGACTGGTCAGAGAAACCGCTTTCTGGACCCGAAGTCTTTGCAGAGCTCCAGAGGGGCTGGCAGGAGCGCGGGCTCTGGACAGCCAAGGGAGTGCTGGATGAGTATTGCCTATGCGACGTGGTTCCATTGCTCCTCATTTCACTCAAAAAAGCCAATCTATCTTTGGAACGTACAGGGACATATATTTACAGAGATTTTTTAAGCATCAGTAGTTTTATGTTCAATTATATGCTTTTATATACAAACAGAAAAGGTATTAGATTCTATAGTCTAGGCGAAAGGCTAACCTCTCTCATGCGTCGCTATATCATCGGGGGTCTCAGTTTTATTTCAGTCAGATTCACGGAAAAAGGACTTCAAATGCCACAGCCTCGCCTCACCCTGCCCAGCCCCGAAGAACTGAGCCAGGCCAAAGGACGCCCGTTTGGAGAGCCTGAGGGCGATGGTTCACGTCCTCGGGTTCAGAGCATCGCCTGCTTTGACGGTAGATTGCTTCTTCTTTCCACAGAGAGAGTAGGAGAAAGAATTGGCTCCTTTTTTTTCTTTCAGCCAATGCCATGTACGGGCACTGCATGAGCAGCCCAGAGATGCTCTGCGGTCTCCCCGTTCTTCGCGAGGCCGGGAACAGCTTTACCGGACAGCTGTACGCAGATCCTAGGTCTCTCCTCATTTCCTCTTCTGCTCAGGGGCTTTAGCTGGCTCATTTTTTTTGCAGAAAGGCAACCGTGGCACAGTTGCTGGGCTACTTTGAGCACAAGTACAACGTTGCAGTGCAGAGTGAGTTTGCAGATGGGGGAGAGGCTTACATATGTATCAGTGAGTCTGATGTAAGCAGAGAGGAGTTGGATAGGATTTGGAAAGATACTTTGGGGGCGTATTTTGAGCGTTACATTGCACATTTTAAAAAGTGTCAGGCATTGCTAGAAGCGGAAAGAAGCGGAGACGAGGATTCTTCTGCGTTTGTAGACGATGAAAATGAAGAGTCCCAGCAGGCCGAGTTGGAGGCGGAGCTTGACCGCCATGCTGCGGCTGCTGCTCTCCAGCAGCATGGAGCGGACAGAGGCCGAGCACGCCATCGTTGTCCCCGACGCCCTTCACCTGTTCGCCGTCTTCGCGTCTCTTCATCCTCTCCCTCATCAAGCCCTCCGCCTCCCTACCCCTCACTTCCTTGCTCTTCGGAAAACAGCCGCGACAACTCTGTACAGCCAGGGCCCAAGAGACAAAAACTATCCTCTGCCACTGCTGCCCTCGAAAAGAAGAAGAAGAAAAAGACCAGTTCTCGCCTTCGACATCGCATTCTATCCTCATCTTCCTCTGCCTCTTCCTCTGCTGGCTCCTCCTCCTCTTCTGCCTCTTCCTCATCCAGCCTTCCTTCTCTCCCACCACCGCCGGCAATGCTGCATCACACGCCTTCAAACCCCACCACTTCTCCTCAACAACAACAACAACAACAACAACAACAGACTCAGCGGGACAAGAAACGAGAGAAGAAGAAGAAGAAGAAAAGCGATTGTCCCACAATGGCCCGCCTGACTGCTGCCCTGCCTCGTCGCTATCGACCTGCCCAGTCCTTTTACCGCTTTCGTGTGGATGGACTGGTGAAGGAATCCTGTCAGATGCTGCCACCACCCACGCCCTCGAGTCCATCACCCTACCCCTCTTCATCCTCGTCACCGCCACCCTCTCCAATCTCATCTGCCCCCTCGCCAGCCCAGTTGCAACAATCTCCGCAGCAGCGCCGCCAGACCACCTCCTGGCCTTGGACTCCGCCCTCGGTCTCCTCTGCTGCAGACGACAGAGACCGTCTGGCAGATGAGCTGGCCAGTCTGTTGGCCAGTATTGAAGCCGAGTCAGCGCTGAACAAGGACGCCGATTCTCTGCCAACGCCAGTGGCCAATCTCTCTGTCCTAGAGCACCTCATCAGCACACGGCCCAATCCCTACGACGGCCCCTGGCATCGGAGTGCCTGCTCCAGCTCTGGCGGTGTTGCCTGCTGTCGCCCAGCTGTCATAGAGGTAAGCTCAAAAAAATTCTCACCAACTCGTCAGTCTATTATATCCAGGTGAATCGCTGCGGCATCAATCACGGTCTCTGCGCTCACGCCCACTGTCCACTAGCCCGTCTGGCCATGGCCGATCCAGAGACCGCCCAGTTCTCCGACTACTTTTGCCCTCCGCAAAAGGCCAGCCTGGGCCTTGTGGCTGCTCAGGATGCCTTTCGAAAGCGCCTCATCAGTCGTAAATTCAACTACTACGAGTACTACGAGTGTGGCTTTGTAGAGGCCAGACAGGCGGCCCAGGCCCTGTCGCCCGACTCGGATCTGGCCAGCTTTTGCCAAAGCTTTCGCTGCGGAGCCTCATCTTTTCCGCTGGATCGCAAGTTCAAAGAGAGCGAGATTGTAGCGGCCGTGGTGGACGGGCAGATGCACGGCCTCATCCGCGCCGACATCTCCATACCGCCCGAGAATCGAGCCAGGTATCACCATTCTCTCTATTCACTCCCCTCATCACCCGCCTACCCACTCGACGCCGGCTTTCTTAGGTATAATACCCCCCCACAAATTGAGGGTCAACTGTGTTCCTTGGCCCAACAGTTACCCCCCCACCCTCCCAGTGTTCTACCCCCCTCCTATCACCGCCCCCCCAATCGTCATGAGTCTAAGGATTGAAAAACAAACAAAAAAAAAAGTGTTTGGGAGTGGGATTAGCCCCACTCCCCCTCCACCCCCTAAGGAGCCCATGGATGCAACTTTGGTGTCCAAGAACTAGAGCAGCCTCTAGACCCGGAGGTACCCGTGCTTCTGTTTCAACATGCCGCGTGGGAGGGTAGGGTGGGGGACGCTCAAAGTACCAACCCCAAAGGTACCACCAACTCCTCATATCCTCGGAGCTTAGCTTTCCCTACAATATCAATAATATTGAAACTCGTATTTATTCAACTCTGTAACTGTGAAACATCAGAAAAGTGGGTAGCCATCCAAGTATAGAAACGGCGCCCTACAGACTATGATTGCTCGCCCAATTCTCAACCTTTTGAGCTGGAAATTTCAAAATAGACTATATGAACCACGCTCTAGAGGATGGAATACTTTTTAGAATATTTTTACAATATTTTTTCCAGCCTTTTTTCCTCCCCCCCCCCCCCCCCCCCCCCCCCCCGCCCCCCCCCCCCCCCGGCCCCCCCCCCCCCCCCCCCCCCCCCGCCCCCCGCCCCCCCCCCCCCGGCGGGTGGACACACACACAATATATATAACCCACCCACACCAACCACACCCACCCCCCCCCCCCCACCCCCCCCCCCCCCCACCCCCCCCGGGGGGGGTGGGGGGGGTGACATCCCAGCGGCCCCCCCGGGCCGCGCGGGCCCGGGAGGGCCCGCCAGTCTCTGACTGTGATGATACTAGACTGCTGCTGGCTGGGAGCTCTGCTGGTGTTGACAGTGTGATGGGTTTGGAGGTTTGCCTTTCTACCGCCCATTGTCCAGCGACGCCAGGTGCGGATGGAGGATGCTGAGGCGCCCTGGAAAGACTATGGACGCTTTCACGGCTACCTGACAGGGAGCGAGGGGGGGAGTTTCCTCATGGCCCAGTTTACCGGGTCTCAGCTTCTGGTCACCACCTCCTATGCCCGCAGCCTGGTGGACATGTACGGAGCTCGCATCTTCAACGTGGATCTGGTGGCG